>JAVJIF010015381.1:0-80043 GCA_038442645.1 Agave tequilana
GCTTACATTTGGCCCAGGCCCAGGAGAAAAAAAAACAAAAGAAAAAGAAAAAGGGGAACTGGGCTCATCCATTGGGCCTGGTCCAAACAAAAAAATAAAAAGAAAAAGGAAAAAAAGGGAACTGGGCCTGGTTAATTGGGCCAGGCCAGAACCCACAAAACAGAAAAGAAAAGGAAGAGAAATAAATAGAAATTAATTCAAAGCCCAATTGCAGTCCAGCCCAAATATTTGGGTTCTAATTCATTTTTAACCCAACCCAAATACAAAAACAGATCTGTTATGATTATTAACTGATTTTACGCTTATATTAATTCAGAAAATCTAGAAAAAATCAGAAAAATTCCAGAAAAATTCCTATAAAATTAGAAACTGAAATGTGACTCTGTAAAATTATTTTTTATAGTCATATAACGTAGAATGGCTTAAAAATTAAAATATTTCTTATAATTATTATTTAAATTGAATGTAGATTAACGAGTTGATTTGCCACTTCTCTAATCGGACTTGTGACGATCTCAGGTGAGTGTTCTTTATTTTCTCATTGAGTGTTTCAGTTTTATTTCATATAGGTCTCCTTGTTTATTTATTGAGTATTTCGATACTATTGCATGTGAGTGCTTTTAACTTGTTTTAATAGACGTTATTTTATATTTAAATAGTGTTCATATTTAATTACTGTTCATGCATGTCAATTATTATTCATGTTCACATACTAGATGCATATGGAATAAACCCAAAAATTATAATACTGATTCTGAATAAATATCATGTTCATTTAAGTAACGTGACTGATTATACATAATACCTACTTGATAAATATATTGTTCATGATACTGAAAGTTACTGGGAAAGTATCGTTGACCGTAATACTGTACAGTCCTATTGTTCATCGTATACACGGTTACTGTTACTGTTCGCTGTTATTGATATTGTTCACCGTGTATACGATTACTGATTGACTGTTATTGTACGGTTATCGTTACTGTCACCATATCGTCCCAGTATTCTAGATAATATGGATATTGACTGATTTAACAGAATTGAATTAATTAATAATGTAAATTGATAACTTACACCGGATTGGGGAAATTGATGGAGGAGACAGCGTTTGTATTTTGGGTGGACCTAGGATACGGTTGCGCAGCCGATTGAGGGTTCCACTGCAGGGTTCCTGGGGGATGACTGACATCCCATCTGTACTGTTACTGTTCCACTGTTTTCACAGTGAGATTACTGTTACTGTTACTGAGTACCTAGCGGTATGGCCTGTTTCAGCGCCAGGAAACTGAGGCCGTGGTCTCGGGTATGTACGGACCAACTTAAAGCATGGACAATGTCTCCAACCAATCAGTTTCAATAACTTAGGACCCTGATTGACACGTGTAATAGGCGTAGTATGGGATGCGTCTATTACAGGTGACAATTGGTGTTCGCTGACATAATAAATAACAAACTAAAATCTTACATTGACATTGTAGACTGAACTTGATATACTGATGATTGTAAACATCTAATAATACCAACGAACTGACTGTACACCTGACACCCGATTGGACATCTGATTTTGTATTGATTGGCTTTGTTATTTTCTATCCATATTTTATATGTTACTTCTGTTTTATTCCATCATATGTGTTTCTTAGTTTGCTCACATTTATATTCGCATGCATTTCCCTTTTTCTCTTATACATTCACTAGGAGTTCTGACTCCCTGGATCTGCATATCCAGATCCAGGGCTATTTATTGTTGATCAGATATTTGGAGAGGATCATATTTACCTTGAGAAGCTGGAGTCTCTCCCTCTTGATTATCGGTATTCCTACTCTTCTATTCATATATCGCATCCTGTTACATTCCTTATTCTTACTCATATGCTATCGATGTGTTAGACTTTATATGTACTATTGCAGTGATCATTGATTATTATGATTTAGATTTATAGCTTGTTCAAGTTAATTTAGGCTTAGCGTGTATACGTGGGGTATTTTCCTCGCGTATATACGTCGCCGACTCTCGTCGCGACTCCGTTTTCGCGTATTTTGGGAAGCGGCGCGTGACAGGATTTCTTTGGTATCAGAGCCAGGTTCGACATAAAGGGGCCGTTTGTTTCGCTTAAAAGTCCGTATTTGTAAATGAGTTACAAACCAATTACAACTACGGCGTTTGTTTGGACCGTAATTCGCAAAAGACTTACGCAACTCAATTAACACTCACTTGCAAACCAGTTACCACTCACTTACAGCCCAGTTACAGTTAATTTTGTGGTCATGCAAATTTGTATTATTTTTTATGTTAATATTAAATTTTTTAATATTTAGCACTTTTAATATTTATTTGAAATATTAAAACTTTTTAAATCACCAAATAGTTAATTTGTGGTCAACTTTTTCACTTACGACTTACACATTACGACATCCAAACACCGTAAAACACAATACACTTTTTCACTTGCAACTTTATATTACCAACCAAATACCATAAAGCTTACATGCATGTAACTCATTTACAACTGTAAAAGACTTTACCATTTATGACTTACGAATTACGGCCAGTTACGACAACCAAACAGGCCCAAAGAGAGAACCTAAATCTTACCGGTAACTTGAAAGAGCTATAATTGCATTGCAATATACATATGGGATTCACACGATGATATTGAGTTCACTTGGAATTGATTGTCCTCCCCTCGAAAATCCATCTCATTGATCCTTCGATCTCTCTGATTGCATCTCTTCTTCTAAAGTAATCTTGGTTCCATTTGGATCATTTTTATTCCTATTCTTCTTGTCGATTTTATTATCTAATCTTATCTCTTAGAATTGGTCATTCCATTCTGAAACTGGTAGCAGAGATCAGAGCGCGCAGCCGAATCGTGGTGTCCCAGCGAGACGACATGGAAGCTTAATGTTTTTCTTGTATTTTGACTCTTTTATCATTCCCTACGTTATTTAAATTTCGAGGACGAAATTTTTAATAAGGTGGGTAGAGTGTAATATCCCCTAACTAATAATACTGTATTTCTACTCTTATTAATTTTATGTAGAATTAGTTATTGTTATTGATTAATTTATTTTATACAGGTGTATAAATATATGTGCATACATATTAAGTGCATATGTTTTTGAAATGCAATTATACAAGTATATAATGTATTATATTTTATACATTACGATGAACACTATTATTATTATTATGTTATTGTTGCCGTTATTCTCAATTGATCTTCTTTTCTAATCCATCTATCCATGATCCAATTATTTAATAAACCATAACCCTTTTAACTCATACCCAAAAGTAAAGTTAAATAAACAAAATAAAAATAAAAAAAGAAATAAAAAAATATATATTTATATTTGTTTATGCCAAGTCTTGAACTCTGTTCCTTTGTACCAAATCCTAATGCCTAAACCAGGATGTCACATTGGCGTGTGGTTAAAATGGAGAGCTAAATTATTTTAAATAACCCAAAGTCAAAATTAAAAATTCAAATTTCTAACTGAAAGATCTCAAGAGATATTTCGGGATCTCTTATCTTAACAACCTAGATTTTATCCTAACCAACTGATCCCTAAAATCCTAACCTAAAAGATTCTATCCTAATATATTACCGTATCTTTTATTCTGTTTCTTTACGACAGAAACAAAAAAAAAGAGCGATAGTTTTAGAAAGAAGCCTTAATCCATCATTCGTCCTCATCCCTTCACCGTTCTGGAACTGATCGTGATCGTGACGGAAGAACCGCTTGGAGGTTGGGGAGCAGTTGGAGATTGAGGAGCAGACGAAGGAGAAATTTAACCAAGTAGGTTTTAAACAATTTTATGAAGTTAGATTTTTATTTTAAAGCATTATGGTTTTATTTGTTCCTATCTAGATTAAGTTGTTAAACTAGATCTAATAATCTATCATGTCTAAGAATTACCTTATAAAACGTAAATTTCCCCTAAGATTTAAATAATTAAATGAATTATAATTTATGATATGTCATGCTTGAATTTCTCGTTGTAATGAACTTTAATCTTATCTAATATTATATACACAAATAAAATAAATTGTATAAAAGAAAAAAATATATCCATAAAAATTTAAATTGCCATGCGTAGATTTATTTTCTAGGAATCATTAATGTAATGTTTAATTAAAAACCTAAACAAGTAATGATTTATTACCCAATTAGATTATAGAAAATTTTAAGGAAATTTTGGAAAAAAAAAAGGAATTGGATTAAATAGTTGCATCTTAAATAAATCACTAAATAACTAAATTTCCCTTCACAAAGAAATTTAGGGTAATGTATCAAGGTATTATTTATGGGGAAAAAAAGTTAGAAAGATTGAAATTTATCAATGTATGTATATATGTATATTGGCATGTATTTAGGATTAAAAGAAAAAACACAAAAAAAAAAAAAAAAAAAAAGAAGGAACTCGGCCGCAAATGGCCCAGGCCCAGTAAAATAAAAGAAAAGAAAAAAAGACTGGGCTTACATTTGGCCCAGGCCCAGGAGAAAAAAAAACAAAAGAAAAGAAAAGGGGAACTGGGCTCATCCATTGGGCCTGGTCCAAACAAAAAAAAAAGAAAGAAAAAGAAAAAAAAAGGAACTGGGCCTGGTTAATTGGGCCAGGCCAGAACCCATAAAACAAAAAGAAAAGGAAGAGAAATAAATAGAAATTAATTCAAAGCCCAATTGCAGTCCAGCCCAAATATTTGAGTTCTAATTCATTTTTAACTCAACCCAAATACAAAAACAGACCCGTTATGATTATTAATTGATTTTACGCTTAAATTAATTCAGAAAATCTAGAAAAAATCAGAAAAATTCCAGAAAAATTCCTATAAAATTAGAAACTGAAACGTGACTCTGTAAATTTTTTTTATAGTCATATCACTTAGAATTGCTCAAAATTAAAATATTTCTTATAATTATTATTTAAATTGAATGTAGATTAACGAGTTGATTTGCCACTTCTCTATTCGGACCCGTGACGATCTCAGGTGAGTGTTCTTTATTTTCTCATTGAGTGTTTCAGTTTTATTTCATATAAGTGCTCCTTGTTTATTTATTGAGTATTTCGATACAATTGCATGTGAGTGCTTTTAACTTGTTTTAATAGACGTTATTTTATATTTAAATAGTGTTCATATTTAATTACTGTTCATACTGATTAGTATCCATATTTGCATTTTATACCACCCTTATACCTTGCATATTATATATTAAATGTGATTTTTAACTCATATTCTCTCTATTTTTGCAGATCTCCACTTTAAAGAGGAAAAGTAATTAACCACCTTAATTAGTGATAATTAAGGGGGTTAATTAAAAATTAGCCCAAGATCAAATCAGATCTCACCAGGATCTGAGCGCCAAGTGGAGAATCTAACCAGCCCACATGGCCAACGACCTAACCACCAGATCCCAACAGAAAATCTGGACTCAACGGCCGCAACCGTGCCGCGCCCATGCCGCGCCGCCGCGGCAATCCAGAGGCCGTTGAGCCTAGGATTTCGTGCCAACGGTCAAGATCTGATAAGATTCTCAAATTTGCCTATAAATACCTGGGCAGAGACCTGCGCGAGCTCCAGTGAAGAGAGAGAGAAATTTTGGATTAGTTGTAATTTTTGTTTTAGGATTTGAGTTCTTCTCTCCTTCCTCCTTGATCTCTAGTTAAATTGAGAGAGAGTTCTTCACTTTGAGAGATTGTAATCAAGACTTGTGACAACCTTGAAGCAAAGATTCAATGGAGCTCTCATCTTCTTTTTACTAGAATTGAGTATGTTTTATCTTCTTATGCTTTTAATTCTTGCATTCAATTTCTAGTTCTAGTTTAATTCTAGTTGAGTTGTTTAGATCTTTGATTTCCATGGAGTATTATAGCTTTCTTGTTAGTGTAATGGAAGGCTAGTTTCTTGAATGCATGGCTAGCTAAGCTCACCTAGCTACTACTAGCTCTAGTTGATTGTAACTTCAATTCTTGTATGATTTCAAGTTTCTTGTAAATTCTAATGGAGAATGTTGTATCCTTGGGTGATTGCTTGTAAGATCTCTTGATGAATTGTGTATCTCTTATAAAGAGCATTTGATTGGATCAAAGGATGGATTACCATTGATTGTGTCATTTGAGTAGCAAGAACAACTCAAGCACTTCAAGCTAACTTTGTAGTTAAGCTTTGAAGTCCTAAAGAGTTTGATTCTTCTAACCTTTGCATTAAATGAGTACCAAGCCTATATTTCCTCATTGCACACCTAGTAAGAGAACCTAGTATTCAAGAAGAGCATTCTAGTTAACTCACTAAAAGGAACACTAAGTCTTCAAAGAAAGAATACCACACTTGAAACATGCAAGTACTTTTCAATTGTCTATGATTCTTGATGAGACAATATTGCAATCAACAATAGAGGTAGTATGTTAGCAAGAAGGTTGAGTAATGCTAGCCATGCATCTTTCTAATCAAGAGAATCAACACATTTCATTTTAGCATTCTTTTCTTTTCTTTACTTCAACACACTTCATTCACTTCATTTCACTTCTTATTCACAATGCACCACCACCAATCCACAACTTCTTGTATATTGTTTTCTCTTGTGTGATTAACAAAGAAGAGTATTGTTTCTTGTCTCACTAGTATCGTGAAAGCTTCTACGCTTGCTCTCCTCGTGGTACGACTCGATATAGCTACTCGCTATAACGAAAGATTGAAACAAGGTATAATAATCAAATATTCAAAGTAAACAAGATCAAAGGTAAATTCTAAACTCTAAACCATCTCTTAAATACCTGATTCTTGTACAAATACATCATATACCTTGTGAGAGCTCAATCAAATTTTTGGCGCCGTTGCCGGGGAGAGCAACGGTATTTTTACAAGTGAGAAACTAAACAATATATCTTCTCTGTTGCAGGTACAGGTTGAAGATTCAGAAAATTTTGCACAGCAGAATCATATAAGCGGACCTGGGCCTCTGCTCTCGAAAGCAGAGACCAGGATCCCTCTGACTTGCCGCGTTCCCGCGGCAAAAGCCGCGGTTCCGCGGCAAGAAGGAGATCACTACTGATCTGTTTTCTGCAGGGCTTGCGGCTTTGCTAAAAACTGCTGCCTATATACCTGAAATCTTGTATTCTTCACCTGATATTTGTTAATCAACAGTAAAAGATTGGTTGTAATTGTTGATAAAAATTGTTTAGACATCTTGCGTTATAGGCACGTGTCTTTCAATTTCTTTCAATTTACTGTTGAAGATTGCGGGGGCAAGGTACGTGAAGCATAGCATATAGACTAGGGCTCACTCGTTGTATGATTTAATTTCGCTTTGAGTGATTCTTGGTTGTTTACATTGTACACTTGCACGAATCTACTTTAAGGGCAAATCCCATAACAAAGATAAGGTGGGGATTTTATCACCCCTTCCTTAGCCCACAAACCATTTTCCCCACGCATTCACTATCCTAAGCTTCTAATTAAAATTGCTAGACGTTGGCCCCTAGGGACATCCGGACTCATCTAGGAGATTTTCCTAAGGGGGAAAAGTGTTGGAAAGTGACTTCCGTGTAATCGGTGTCTAGGAAAGGGGTTAAGGGCCGAAAGCCCGAAGGAAGGTGGTTACTTAATTAAGGAACGTCTCCGGACGGAAAACCTCCCACCAACTTTACCCTTCCCTGGCCGATTTGCTTATAGTCAGTGTCTGCACCGAACCTCCTGTGGACGATCTATTGTTAGGAGTCGTCTAGGGCAGAAAACCTAGAAGCTAGGATTGATTTCTTTTCTTTTCTCTTGATTGTTATTTTTCATTTTTCGATTGTTTGAAAGGTGCACGTTGGTTGTGTATTTGCATGCGTGAGTGGTATCGAGAACCAATTTCTTCTAGGCTTGTGAGAACTTCTACACTGCCTCACACAACACCACTCAACACAACCATGACGAATAACGTGTCGCTGCAGGACAAGTTCTATCCGATCCGCACATCGATTCCTTCTTGTATTCTCCTCCCGGACACTAATGACCATAATTTTGAGTTGAAACCTCAGTTCATAAACACTCTTCCACGATTTCACGGATTAGAATCTGAGGATGCTTACATCTTCATACGAGAGTTTGAAGAAGTATGCCTCATGATGAGGATTTCCCAGTTAAGTGAGGATGCTGTGAGACTTAGATTTGTCCCATTTGCACTAAAGGATATTGCGAAGAAGTGGCTGTACAGTCTTCCTGTTAGCTCAATCTCTTCATGGGATGATTTTGTTAAGGTCTTCCTTAAAAAATTCTATCCCATCCATAAGACAGCCCTCATGCGCAAAAATATAATGCAATTCAAACAAGAGCCCAATGAGCCATTCTGGAAGTACTTTGAGCGCTTTAAGGATTTAGTAGCCCTGTGTCCCCATCATGGTATCGAGAAGTGGCGCCAATGCCAGATTATATATGATGGGCTGGACTATCAAACTAAGACTCTCCTTGAAACCATGTGTCAAGGAGAATTTCTTAAGAAAGATGAAGACCAGGGCTGGGACCTTTTTGAGGCTTTAGCGGAGAAAACGATCCAGTGGGAATCCTGCTCTGAGAAACCCACACCAACAACTTCCAGATCTGGTTTACATTCTATAGGATCCTCAATAGCAGCTGAAGCTAAGATCACGCAGTTGATGAAGAGGATTGAATTGCTGGAATCAAGGGAAAATTCTGTCGTTAGTCAAGTCAACCCATCTTCAGTAGGTAGCCCACCATGTATGGCTAGCTCTGCACCTATAATTCACCCGGGTTGTACTTTTTGCCATGATCTGAATCATGTGTTGGAAGAGTGTCCTGTGTATTATTCTCAAAATTTTCAGGAGAGTATGAATGCCGCATATACCAGACCTCCATACAATCCTTATTCCAAGACCTACAATCCAGGATGGCGTAACCATCCTAATTTCTCATGGAGTCAGTCTGGTCCTGAGCAGTCTAGACAACAATTTCCACATCAACAATATCCTGCTCAGGCACACCCACCTACTTACCAAAACCCACCAAATTTCAATTCGTATCAGAGTCCACCCAGATTCCAACCATTCCAAAATTCTGTGCCATATCAAGCCAATTTTCAACCCCAATATCAACAACAACAACAGCATCCACCACCCAATCCTTCAGATAAGAAAATTTCCGAATTGGAGAAAATGATTGAGACTTTGTCCAAAACACAAGCTGCAATGATGAACAATCAGCAGCAGGACATGAATAAACTGCAAATCCAAATAGGACAGTTGGCTAATTCCTTGACTGAAAGGCAAAAAGGAATGCTGCCTAGCCAACCTGTGCCTAATCCCAGAGCCCATTTTCCTCTGCATGAAGTTGAAGACCTAGGACCTAGTCAGAGCCAATGTCAAGCCATTCACATCCTTAGGTCTGGAAAACATGTAGACAACAAAATCTCAAATCAGTCTCCAAAATTTGTTCCAAAATCTGTGTCAAATCCATCAACTTCTGTTCCAGTTCAACCTTTGCAAAATATTCCTTCATCAAGTTCACAACCCTCCACGTCTCAATCAAAAGGAAAAGAGAAAGTTGATGAGCAGACTTATAAGCCTATTGCCCCATTTCCGAATAGGCTTACGAATCATAAGAATAATGCTCATATGGAGAAGATCAGAGAGATATTTAACCAAGTACAAATCAATGTCCCTCTCTTGGATGCTATTCAGCAAGTACCATCATATGCAAAGTTTCTGAAAGAGATGTGTACTAAGAAAAGAAAGGCAAATGTCCCTAAGAAAGTCTTTTTGGCTTCCAATCTGAGTGAATTGCTTAATGGTCCAATCCCTGTGAAGTACAAGGATCCAGGGAGCCCTACCATCTCTTGTATCATAGGGCAGACCACAGTGAATAGGGCTTTGCTAGATTTGGGCGCTAGCATCAATCTTCTCCCCTTTTCTGTGTACCAACAGTTAGGATTGGGCAACCTTCGTCCACCCAAATGACTATTCAACTGGCTGATCGTTCTGTTAAGATTCCCAAAGGGGAAATTAAGGATGTCTTAATACGGGTGGGGGAATTCATTTACCCCGTTGACTTTGTTGTTTTGGAAACACAACCCGTACATAATCACAGAGCGCAAACTCCTGTCATTCTAGGACGTCCTTTCTTAGCCACAGCAAATGCGATCATTAACTGCCGAAATGGATCGATGCGGCTGACGTTCGGAGATATGACGAAGGAGGTGAATGTCTTCCATCTGGGGAAGCAGCCAAGGGATGTGGAGAATGACTCTTTTGACGTCAACTTGATAGAGGGATTGACCAGCGAACACGTGGAGGAGATGGAGTACGAATCTGAAGAGGAATTCGAGTTAGACACTGATGACCTAACTCTTGATCAGATAGTTGGAACGAATGCTGAAAAGAGTACTAATTCCACTTCTATTCTTCCCTTGCACCATGAGCAACCTGTTATAGATCCTGTCCCTTCTGCCGAGCTTAAGGTTCTTCCTGGTCATCTCAAGTACAAGTACTTGGATGATAAAGAATCCTTTCCGGTCATCATTGCATCCAATCTTACGGAACAACAAGAAGAGGACCTATTGACTGTACTAAGGGAGAATAGAGAAGCCATAGGCTGGACCATGGCTGATATTAAGGGAATTAGTCCTACGATTGTCCAACACAGGATTCACTTAACGGAAGATGCTAAGCCGAAAAGAGACCCACAGCGTCGACTAAACCCGATTATGCAAGAAGCTGTTAAATCTGAGATAATGAAACTATTAGACAATGGGATTATCTATCCTATATCTGATAGTCAATGGGTTAGTCCTGTTCACGCTGTGCCGAAGAAAGCTGGCTTTACTATTGTGGAGAATGAGAATAAAGAATTGATACAAACACGTCTTCCTACGAAGATTCGAGTTTGTATTGATTATAGGAAATTGAATAGTGCCACACGTAAAGACCACTTCCCACTTCCGTTTATCGATCAGATGCTGGAGAGATTGGCGGGACATGAGTATTATTGTTTCCTGGATGGATATTCAGGATATAATCAGATTCCAATTGCGCCCGAAGACCAAGAAAAAACGACCTTCACCTGTCCATTTGGAACTTTTGCATACCGTCGGATGCCCTTCGGTCTTTGCAATGCTCCAGCAACATTTCAACGTTGCATGTTGAGCTTGTTCTCGGATATGGTGGAAAAATTTTTGGAAATCTTTATGGATGATTTTTCAATATATGGGGATACATTTGAGCAGTGCTTGTACCACCTGAAACTGGTTTTACAACGATGCACGGAAAAGAATTTGACACTTAATTGGGAAAAGTGTCACTTCATGGTTAAGCACGGGATTGTATTGGGGCACAAGATATCGAGCGTCGGAATCGAGGTAGACAAGTCTAAGGTGGAGGTTATCACCAAGCTCACTGAACCACAATGTTTAAAAGACATTAGATCTTTCTTAGGGCACGCTGGCTTCTATAGGAGGTTCATTCAAGGGTTTAGCAATATTGCGAGACCCTTGACAAATCTCCTAGGAAAAGATGTACCCTATATCTTTGATGAAGAATGTCGAAAGTCATGGAAAGAGCTGAAGGATAGACTTGTCTCTGCGCCGATAATATCTGCACCGGACTGGACCAAGCCCTTTGAAATTATGTGCGATGCCTCTGACTTTGCAATAGGCGCTGTTTTAGGACAGCGTATTGAAAACAGGCAGCACGTGATATACTATGCTAGCAGAACGCTTAACGATGCCCAACTGAATTACACGACCACTGAAAAAGAGTTTTTGGCAGTCGTTTTTGCGTTAGAGAAGTTCCGACAATATTTGCTAGGGTCCAGGACCATCATTTTTACTGACCACTCCGCCCTGAGGTACTTGATGCAAAAGAAGGACGCAAAGGCAAGATTGATTAGATGGATCCTTCTTTTGCAAGAGTTTGACTTGGAGATAAAGGATAAAAAGGGCGTTGAGAACGTGGTTGCGGATCATTTGTCAAGGATCCCAAACGCTCCTCATGAGAAAATACCTATTAATGAAGACTTTCCTGACGAGCACATTCTGGCGATGAGTGGAGAGCCCTGGTATGCTGATATTGTTAACTACCTTGCTACCAGGCAAATTCCTTCCCATTGGTCAGGACAAGACAAACATCGTTTTCTGAGCCAGATGCGGTTTTTCTTTTGGGATGAACCGTATCTATTCAAGTACTGTCCTGACCAAATTATTCGAAGATGCCTTCCGGAGGATGAACATCAGAGTGTCTTGACATTCTGTCACAAGTTAGCTTGCGGTGGACACTTTGGTCCACGAAAAACTGCGGAAAAAGTGCTCCAGAGTGGATTCTACTGGCCCACTCTCTTTAAGGATGCCTTTACCTTTTGCAAGCTTTGTGATAGATGTCAGATGACGGGTCGGATTACTCAAAAGAACATGATGCCCCTCACACCCATTTTGGAAGTCGAAATTTTTGACCTCTGGGGCATTGATTTCATGGGACCCTTTCCTCTGTCCTACGGCAACCAATACATCTTGGTAGCCGTAGATTATGTTTCCAAGTGGGCTGAAGCGATTCCTACACGGACTAATGACAACCAAGTTGTCATTAAATTTTTAAGAGAGTACATCATTTCACGCTTCGGAGCCCCCCGTGCGATATTGAGCGACAATGGGAGTCACTTCTGCAATAGGGCTTTTGAAGCCTTGATGCGGAAATATTCCATTACTCATAAATTGTCCACGGCTTATCATCCTCAGACCAATGGGCAAGTTGAGGTCACAAACAGACAGATAAAACTCATTCTGGAGAAGACCGTAGGACAGAATCGTAAGGATTGGTCCGTCAAACTGACTGATGCCTTATGGGCATACAGGACTGCTTACAAGACTGTCCTCGGGATGTCTCCGTACCGAGTTATATTTGGAAAAGCATGCCACTTGCCCGTTGAGTTAGAACATCGTGCACTATGGGCTTTAAAGCAACTGAATCTTGATTTGGATAAAGCCGGTGTTCTCAGGAAGCTACAATTATCCGAGCTGGAAGAGTTACGAAACGAGGTATACGATAATGCTCGGATCACAAAGCACAGGACCAAGCTGTTTCACGACAAAGCCATTCACAGAAAGATTTTTGTTGTCGGTCAACAGGTTCTGTTATACAATTCTCGACTCCACCTTTTCCCTGGTAAGCTACGTACCAGGTGGTCAGGACCTTTTATTGTGCAGACTGTCTTTTCTCACGGAGCAGTCGAGATTCTTGATCCATCCAATGGCAATAAATTCACTGTAAACGGACAACGTTTAAAGCCATTTTTCACCACGGAGTCATTGTCACAAGACGCTCACGAATTGGGTCTTTCCGACCCAATTTATTTGTGACTTTTCCATCTGTATATTTTCCCATGCATTCTCTTGAAAATCATTTGGGGACCTCTTTTGTAAATATTTCTCTTTTACATTTTGTAAATAAAAATTTTTTTTTTTTTTTTTTTTTTTGGATTTTTGAACAGAATTTCAAACCCTAGGATTCCTTTCATATTCAAAACATTTTGACCAAGGGTTGTAATTCAAGTTTTGACCTAGGGGTACTTTTGGAAGTCCCACTTTTTCTTTCCTTTATAAAACATCTCCTCCCTCATTCATTTCCACTCTCCCGAGAATATCTCTTCAGATCTAAAGAGCTTCCTCCATAGCCGACCTGCCCCCAAGTTCTGATCCCCAAATTCCACCAATCCGCCGCGCCCCTGCCGCGCCACCGCGGCATCTCTGTCAGATCAGGCGCGCCGGAAAAGCCTAGATCGACTGTTTTCGTTCTCTGGAGACAGATACAGATCCAGTTTTCCCGAGGCTCTCTCTGTGCATTCTGCACCAGTCTTTTTGGTTTCCCCCAAGTTAATCCGGGGGTGGTTTGATCTCTTGTTCATTACTCTAATTTGCATTGTTAATTATGGCTCCTAGTTTTTTTGTGGAAAGGGATTTCTGTCAAATTTTGCATAATCAAAGGGGATTCGGGCATATATTTTTAGATCGTATACATGCGTGGAATTGGTCTTCTTTACTTTATGATATCCAGAACGATGATGCATATTATTGCCCTACTTTGGTCAATACATTCTATGACACATTAGATCGTGCATCTATTAACTTTGACACTAATGAATTCACGGTTCATATGCCATTTGGTGACATCATTGTCACCATTCCACTCATTTCCGATATCACTGCTGTGCCCATTCATCCCCATTACACTGAACCTTTGCCACTTATTGATTACATGTTTATCATGGGAGACCGTTGCACTGAACAAGACCGTGGGCTCAAAGCCCAATCCACATTCAGGAATGTACATTGTGTTGGACGTTGGCTCCAACGCAATATTTTTGGATTAGATCATACCACATCTTTCAACAGACCTGTATTACAAATCATTCATGATCTTATGACTTACACACACACGGTCTGTTTAAATCGGGCTATTTTTCATGCCATACTTGATAACTCCTCTCGCACTCGCGGAGCAAAATTTTCTCATCCCGTCTTGATTACACGTTTGTGTAAAGACTTTATTTCAGACGATGTATTTGCCTCCTTTGATCGAGTGTATGTTGTAGCAGAGAAACCCACCAGTGCATACACTGGCTGCTTACACACCCTCTGGACACCTAGTGCCCAACCAGAAGATATTCCTGCGGAATCCTCTTCGGAGGAAAATGTAGAGGAGGTAGACGAGTCTCAATTTTGGAGACAGGAACCACCCACTGATTCGCGAGCCTTCATGTCCACTATCTGGAAGGGCATGAAGAAAATATTTAGAGGTCAGGTAAGGCTGAGAAAGAAGGTGGAGGAGCAATCTTCCAGGTTAGAGGAGCAATCCTCTAGGCTAGATACTATTGAGGCGACATTAAGGAGGACACAATCAGCTGGGCCGAGCACCACATCGGTTCCAAAAAGGAGGAGGGAGTGACTTTTCACCTTTTACCTGTTTCATGCATTCTTTTTATCTTGCATACATCGAGGACGATGCATGAGATAGGTATGGGGGGGTAGATACTAACTTAGGATTTTTCATTTTCTTGTTAGGTTTTTTATTTTTTTTTTTAGATTTTTTTTTTTTTCTAGATTTTCCACTTTCTTTTTAGATTTTATCTTTCCTTTTAGAAAAATATAAAAAAAAAAAAAGAAGAATTCTTTGATCCATGTTTAAAGAATCTAATTTGAAATTTAGGGATTAAGGAAGCTCTTAACTAGGATTTCTAATTATAAGTTGAAAAGAAGAGTTTTGTTAGATTTTTAGGTTAAGTAATAAAGGATTAGAAAAATTACTTGATTTCAATTCTTTCTTTAGATATGAACATTGAACATATTGAAGGAATAATCAAAGACTTAGTGACTTTATTTGCATATATATATAATAAATAAATAAAAAAAAAAAAAAAGTGTGTATATAAATAATAAAAAAAAAAAAAAAAAAAAAAAAAAAAGAAAAAAATCACCGATTAAGCTGGTTGGCCGTGCCTCATGAAGCATTGCTGGTCACGCCTAAAAGTGAGAATAAATACTTAGCCACTGATTAAGCTGGTTAGTTGTGCCTCAGGAAGCATTACCGGTCACGCCTAAAAGTGGTTAAGTCCTTAGATTCCTAAGTGACCTAGTTTACTCGAGTCTTCGAACCCGAGGGATGTATTCTCATCTGGTGCCCTAAGACCGTCTGGTCTGGGAGTCATCGGTAAGAAGCTCGCTACATGGGTAGACTAGGAAACTAAGGATGATAAGGGAATGTAAATAAATAAACATTGTATATACACATATATAAAAAAAATATATTATACATATAAGTAAATAAATGAACTTAGTCTGAGAGAGATCCTTCATATTTATAGATGTAAATATCCTAAGATTGATGCAGAATCAGGTTTTTTATCTTTTCCCGAAAATCTTAACCTAAAATGAAAACAATACTCCAATTAGATACTTATAAAAGGAATGAAAAGTTAAGAGTAACCTGAAACCTATAGGTCAAATTAAAATCTTTAAAGCATGGATCAAAAATTTCACTAACCCCTTTTATTTTCTTTTGGATTTTGTGGGTGTAATCCGCTGAAAACCCTCAGGAGACAACACTCCTCCTCTAGGGTAACCTAGAGGTTTAACGGCTTGTTGCACGTGCTCAGTGCAATCGTGTCACCTACGAAAGTGGTGTAATAATTAGTTAGGATTTTTCTTTCTTTTTCTTTTATTTTTGCTCGAGGACGAGCAAAAGCTAGGTATGGGGGTGTGATTAGTATCCATATTTGCATTTTATACCACCCTTATACCTTGCATATTATATATTAAATGTGATTTTTAACTCATATTCTCTCTATTTTTGCAGATCTCCACTTTAAAGAGGAAAAGTAATTAACCACCTTAATTAGTGATAATTAAGGGGGTTAATTAAAAATTAGCCCAAGATCAAATCAGATCTCACCAGGATCTGAGCGCCAAGTGGAGAATCTAACCAGCCCACATGGCCAACGACCTAACCACCAGATCCCAACAGAAAATCTGGACTCAACGGCCGCAACCGTGCCGCGCCCATGCCGCGCCGCCGCGGCAATCCAGAGGCCGTTGAGCCTAGGATTTCGTGCCAACGGTCAAGATCTGATAAGATTCTCAAATTTGCCTATAAATACCTGGGCAGAGACCTGCGCGAGCTCCAGTGAAGAGAGAGAGAAAATTTTGGATTAGTTGTAATTTTTGTTTTAGGATTTGAGTTCTTCTCTCCTTCCTCCTTGATCTCTAGTTAAATTGAGAGAGAGTTCTTCACTTTGAGAGATTGTAATCAAGACTTGTGACAACCTTGAAGCAAAGATTCAATGGAGCTCTCATCTTCTTTTTACTAGAATTGAGTATGTTTTATCTTTTTATGCTTTTAATTCTTGCATTCAATTTCTAGTTCTAGTTTAATTCTAGTTGAGTTGTTTAGATCTTTGATTTCCATGGAGTATTATAGCTTTCTTGTTAGTGTAATGGAAGGCTAGTTTCTTGAATGCATGGCTAGCTAAGCTCACCTAGCTACTACTAGCTCTAGTTGATTGTAACTTCAATTCTTGTATGATTTCAAGTTTCTTGTAAATTCTAATGGAGAATGTTGTATCCTTGGGTGATTGCTTGTAAGATCTCTTGATGAATTGTGTATCTCTTATAAAGAGCATTTGATTGGATCAAAAGGATGGATTACCATTGATTGTGTCATTTGAGTAGCAAGAACAACTCAAGCACTTCAAGCTAACTTTGTAGTTAAGCTTTGAAGTCCTAAAGAGTTTGATTCTTCTAACCTTTGCATTAAATGAGTACCAAGCCTATATTTCCTCATTGCACACCTAGTAAGAGAACCTAGTATTCAAGAAGAGCATTCTAGTTAACTCACTAAAAGGAACACTAAGTCTTCAAAGAAAGAATACCACACTTGAAACATGCAAGTACTTTTCAATTGTCTATGATTCTTGATGAGACAATATTGCAATCAACAATAGAGGTAGTATGTTAGCAAGAAGGTTGAGTAATGCTAGCCATGCATCTTTCTAATCAAGAGAATCAACACATTTCATTTTAGCATTCTTTTCTTTTCTTTACTTCAACACACTTCATTCACTTCATTTCACTTCTTATTCACAATGCACCACCACCAATCCACAACTTCTTGTATATTGTTTTCTCTTGTGTGATTAACAAAGAAGAGTATTGTTTCTTGTCTCACTAGTATCGTGAAAGCTTCTACGCTTGCTCTCCTCGTGGTACGACTCGATATAGCTACTCGCTATAACGAAAGATTGAAACAAGGTATAATAATCAAATATTCAAAGTAAACAAGATCAAAGGTAAATTCTAAACTCTAAACCATCTCTTAAATACCTGATTCTTGTACAAATACATCATATACCTTGTGAGAGCTCAATCACATACATGTCAATTATTATTCATGTTCACATACTAGATGCATATGGAATAAACCCAAAAGATTATAATACTGATTCTAAATAAATATCATGTCCATTTAAGTAACGTGACTGATTACACATAATACCTACCTGATAAATATATTGTTCATGATACTGAAAGTTACTGGGAAAGTATCGTTGACCGTAATACTGTACAGTTCTATTGTTCATCGTATACATGGTTACTGTTACTGTTCGCTATTACTGATATTGTTCACCGTGTATACGATTACTGATTGACTGTTATTGTACGGTTATCGTTACTGTCACCATATCGTCCCAGTATTCTAGATAATATGGATATTGACTGATTTAACTGAATTGAATTAATTAATAATGTAAATTGATAACTTACACCGGGATTGGGAAAATTGATGGAGAAGACAGCGTCTGTATTTTGGGTGGACCTAGGATACAGGTTGCGCAGCCGACTGAGGGTTTCACTGCAGGGTTCCTGGGGGATGACTGACATCCCATCTGTACTGTTACTGTTCCACTGTTTTCACAGTGAGATTACTTTTACTGTTACTGAGTACCTAGCGGTACAGCCTGGTTCAGCGCCAGGAAACTGAGGCCGTAGTCCCAGGTATGTACGGGACCCACCTAAAGCATGTACAATGTCTCCAACCAATCAGTTTCAATAACTTAGGACCCTGATTGACACGTATAATAGGCGTAGTATGGGATGCGTCTATTACAGGTGACAATTGGTGTTCGCTGACATAATAAACAACAAACTAAAATCTTACATTGACATTGTAGACTGAACTTGATATACTGATGATTGTAAACATCTAATAATACCAACGAACTGACTGTACACCTGACACCCGATTGGACATCTGATTTTGTATTGATTGGCTTTGTTATTTTCTATCCATATTTCATATGTTACTTCTGTTTTATTCCATAATATGTGTTTCCCAGTTTGCTCACATTTATATTCGCATGCATTTCCCTTTTTCTCTTATACATTCACTAGGAGTTCTGACTCCCTGGATCTGCATATCCAGATTCAGGGCTATTTATTGTTGATCAGGTATTTGGAGAGGATCATATTTACCTTGAGAAGCTGGAGTCTCTCCCTCTTGATTATCGGTATTCCTACTCTTCTATTCATATATCGCATCCTGTTACATTCCTTATTCTTACTCATATGCTATCGTTGTGTTAGACTTTATATGTACTATTGCAGTGATCATTGATTATTATGGTTTAGATTTATAGCTTGTTCAGGTTAATTTAGGCTTAGCGTGTATACGTGGGTATTTTTCTCGCGTATATACGTCGCCGACTCTCGTCGCGACTCTGTTTCCGCGTATTTTGGGAAGCGGGGCATGACAGAAATCAAGCTTTACTCTTGTTTTCCAGTCGATGGGATGCTATGATGACTGGCAGGGTTTCTCTTCCGCCCAAGTAGGTGTACTTGAGGTGTTCAGGTAAAGCTTTTAATTTTAAGAAAGGAGTGGATTCATTAGAAGGGAGAATTAGAATTTTGGTCTCGGGATTAGGTATACATGAGCTTGACGTCCAGTCTACTGCTGAATCAACAATCTGGTTTAAGAGGAGAAGGGGTTGCTTCTCACGCAGCCCTTGAATAAGGGGCCGACGGCTCCTCGTGGGCCCAGGTGACCTGGCCAGCCTTTCAGCAACACCGGCCAGCCCCAGGTGGCCTAGGGTAGCCGCGCGGTCAACCCAAGGAGAAGGGTGAGGAGGAGGTGAGGTGGAGATGGTATTGTTGGATGATGGAGGTGATGGTGAAATTGGGGAAGGAATTATGAAATTGAAGAAGAAGATGGGACAAGGAGTAGGAGGAGGAGTAGGGGAGTGTGGTGGTGGAGTTGAGGTGGTGGGAGTGGTGGTTGATTTTGAGTTGGAGTTGGAGGTGTTGATGGTGGGTTTTGGAGAAGAAGGAAGAAGATGGAGAGGCAGTTGGAAATTGAGAGATGAGGAGAGGGGAGGTCGAATCCAGACCGCTCCGGCCAAGGGGGTCACCGGAGGTGGTTCGCGCCAGGCCCGGGATCGTGGTGCACCCGGTGGAGAGAGAGGGGAGAGGAATAATGAGAGAGAGATTGAAGAAGGGAAGAGAGAAATTGAGATTGGGGAAGATTAGAGAGAGTTGATAGAGAGAGGGAGAATTTGAGAAAGAGAAGAGGAGGAAGAGGGCTGTCTGCTAGGTTGGGGGAGAAGAAAGAAAAAGAACAGAAAGAAGAAGGAAAGAAAAAGAGAAGAGAGAAGATAAGTGGGAGAGGATATTTTTGGGGGGGGGTTGTGTGGAGGAGAAAAAAGGAAAAAGAAATAAAAGAAAAAGGAAAGAGGAAAAAGATGTGTAAGAGAATAAAAGAGAAAAGAAGAAAGAAAGAAAAGAAAATATCCGGATAGATATCTCGGATCTGGGAAAACGCCAAAAACATTGAAAAAGCCAGAAAATAGAGTAATTCAAAAAGTTTTCCAAAAATTCTCAAAAAAGTAAATATTATTTTAAGGTACATGATGAAATTGGATTCAAGAAACTCATTCTAGTTTTCAAACTAAAAAAAACCTGAAATCAATCGTCGATGCTGATCTACACCGGCTGCATGATAAATTAAGGTACATGATAAATTCTGAAAAATCTTCAAAAATAGTTTAAGATAGAAAATGAGATTCTAATAAGTAATATGAAAGCAATTTCTAAAAATTTGATTCCATTTATAAATTAAAAATCTGAGAATCGATCAGCGACACTAGTCGACACCGGTTTTGAAGATTTTGCAGAATAATTCTGAAAAATTTTAAGAAATTATGAAAAATCTCAAATATTGGAAAATGATATTTAAAACTGAAAGTGATCAAATTTGACTATCAGAAAGATCAAATCGAGTAATACACTAGGATCAGGTCCGCTTTTCAAACTACGGCTGACTCCGATTTCATGAATCCGGATCCAATGCAAAACAATCATGTAAATAATCATAAAATAAAAATAAATATGAAAAGTAAATCAAAAAATATGTTCGAAAAAAATCTAAATATGTATCAAGTATGTATTCTGGGAACATGGTGTTACATAATTTGATTAGACACTAGGGTTTGTAAAAAATTAAGGAACAAGATTTACTAATTATCTACCGCAACTAACTTACTAACCATGTAAGAATATACTTCCCTTTTGATCATAAAAGTTATACCTTGGAGTTGTATACAATTCAAGTAAGATAAATAAGATAGAAAATTCCTATCTGAAATAATCACTAACCAAAACTTATCATTAGACTATCAAAGTCTTCCAAGCATAGAATAAGAAAAATAATCAGAATTTAACATTAAACTATCAAGAAAATCTAAGTATAAAATAAGAAAAATAATTGACTAGTATTAGTAAATAATAGATTTAATTAGTCATCGTCATCTGCCTTCAAGAATATTAGCTTGTCCTATGGTTTAAACTGCATATGATTCAATCGATCATCTAACACAAATTAGACGTAGTGGTGGATAGAGACTAATAGGCCATGAAATAATTTAGCCACATGATAGAAATTAAAGAAAGCATAGTATGAAAAAAGAAGATCACATCATAATAAAGAGAAAGCAAGTAAATAACAATAAAAAAGAAGTTAAAAATAAGAATAGAAGAACCTTATATTGACATTATCACCTTCAATTTACAAAAGCTTCCTACTCCTTTACAAATCACTCTTGAGCTAAACCCTAAAAAATTACCAAAAAATAATTTAGAAAGATACTAAAGAAGAATCCTAAATATTGATCTCTAGAATTGATTCTGAGGTGCCTCTCTGCTACTACTTCTATGGTGCTATTTACGAAATAACTTGGAAAGTAGTTAAGGAAGCACAGCCGTAGGATCAACCGCCACAAAAGTGGCCTCATCCTAGCCACTTTTCACGGCTTTTATGGGGTTTTTGCAGCTGTTTAAGGTCAGTTGACCTTGCATTTTCTTATGAAACTCTAATTCATCTAATCATCTAGATTTTTGAATTTGAACTGTATAGATTATATATTCTTTTTTTCTTGATTTCAAATTGATTTAAATTGAAATCCAAATTTAGATAGGATTTGTGGATAAATTAGAAGTTTCTTTTATCCTTATCTTTCTATTTAAATAACTACACACTATAAAAAAAAGAGGGTTAAATAGCAAAGTTTAATAAAGAATAACTAATGATAAACGTGCAAATATTATAATAATAATGCAAAATTGAAATGTAGTCACTCAATGTAATCAATTCTTCTGATAATAAAATTACTATTCATGTTGCTTTGAATATTTGAGTTTTGTGATATCTGGTCTGGTTGATTGGGCATGCCAACTTCAATTCTATCAAAAAATGATTAAGTTTAGTCTCATTCTCAAATATTCTTCTGATTCGTCTTCTAAATGTGAAATATGTGTTCAACGCAAACATGTCTAAACACCTTTTCGATCTATCACAAGACATTCTGAACCACTTAAGCTTATCATGGTGATGTGTCTGACTTGAACAGAGTTTTCACCCGAGTCGATAGAAGATATTTTGTGATATTCATGATAACTACTTTAAATTCTTTTATGCCTATCTTCTCAAATTCAAATATAAACTTCTCGATTGATTTAAGGTATATAAAGTCGAAGTTGAGAATCAACTTGAGAGGAAGATCAAGATCCTAAGATCATGGGGGAATATACCTCAAATGATATGTCAAGATTCTATCATGAGCATGATATTATTCATGAGGTAACTACTCTCTACACACGTCAATCCAATGGTGTAGCTGAATTAAAGAGCAGAACAAAATACGGATGGTAAACTGCATGTTACTCAGCTCAGGTGCACTCAAGAACTTTTGAGAGAAAATCTCCTTTCAAACTTTTTCATTCTTAATAAGGTTTTCTAAAGAGACCCCGACGTTACTCCCTATGAATGTTAGAAGGAGAACTCCTAACAAAATTCAATTCTTCAAAGTCTCAGATTGTCTGGCTAAGATTTCAATACCAAAATCAAAGAAAAGAAAAATCAGCCCGGAGACTGTTGAGGCTATCTTCATTGGATATGCATTTGATTATAATGTTAACAGATTTTTAGTGATGAACTCTAAGATAAGTGAAATATCCAACAATATTATCATTGAAAATAGGGATGATGTCTACTTTGAAAATATCTTTCCTTTTAAATCAAGAATCCATAGTAATCTTTCTTGTACTCCTATTTTTAAAATCCCTTCTTCTAGTGTTGCTCCTGCAAATGATTTTGAACCTAAAGGGGCTAAAGAACTAGCACTCTCACCCTTCGGTGAAGACTTCTTTACCTATCTCATAGAAGGTAATTTTAGCTCTTTCAAGGAAGCAATGAACTCTCCTGAATCTCTTATCTAAAAAAAGTTATTGACGGTGAGATCAAGTTCATAATAGAGAATAACACTTGATACTCATTAATTTTCCTCCAGATGCAAACTTGTAGGTTATAAATGGATCTTTAAGAAGAAACTCTGACCCAATGGCACTGTCGATAAATACAAAGCCAAATTAATCGCTATGGGTTTCACCCAACAAAAGAGTATTGACTTCTTTGGCACCAATTCTTCTGTTATCAGGATCTCTTCTATTAGAATCCTTCTTGTACTTGCATCAATTCATAACATGTTCATACATCAAATGGATGTTAAGACTACTCTCTTGAATAGCGATCTCAAAAAAGAGATTTTTAAGGACTAGCCAGAAGATTCATAGCCAAGGGACAAGAAAATAAAGTATGCAAACTTGTGAAGTCATTGTATGGTCTAAAACAAGCACCTAAACATTGGCATCAAAAGCTTAACAAAGTTATTATACAATTTGGATTCACTGTCCATAAACATGAGAAATACATTTATTCCAAGAACTTTAATAATGACTATATTATTCTTTGTCTATATGTGGACGATATTCTTATTCTTGAAACTTCTCTTGCTATAATCTAAAGGGTAAAAAATTATCTCTCCCAAAACTTTGATATGAAGGATCTAAGTCCTACTGATGTGATATTGAAAATGAAGATATATAGAACCTAAAATGGAATTTCATTGAGTCTATCTGATAGCATTGAAAGAATTCTTCACAAGTTTGATTTTTATAACTCCATATTTTGCACCCTATCATTCTTCAATTTTCTTGAAGAAGAACATGGGTAAGTTTGTGTCTCAGCTGGAATACTCTCAATTAATAGGTTCACATCTCTACATTTTCAATAGGATTAGGCCCGATATCTCTTATACAGTAGGTAGATTGAGTAGATACACTAGTAACTCTAGCAAAGAAAACTGGACTGCACTAGAAAGAGTTTTTAGATATCTTAGAAGCACAATTGGCTATTGTTTGACTTACACTAGATATCCTGATGTCATAGAAGGTTATAGTAATGCCAACTGGGTCATTGATTGTTACATTATTAAGTCTACTACCGGATATGTATTTCTGTTCGATGGTGCTACTGAGTCCTGAAAATCCTGTAAACAAACAGTGATTGCTAGGTGTACCATGGAGTCTAAGCTCATTGCTCTAGACACTACTTACTTGGAAGCTGAATGGTTAAAGAAATTTCTATTTGAATTCTATATCTTGCTTAAACCCATACTTTCAATCACAGTTCATACTGATTCAAGATCCACCATTGAGATTTTAAAGCAAGAGAATGTTAACAAGAAAATGAATAGACATATTCAGATCAGACTCAATTCTATACAGCACATATTGGGCAAAGTTGTGATTATGTACTTTGAAAAGTTTAAGAAAAATCTTGCATATCCATTGACTAAGGTTCTTTCTAGGAGCATGATCCTAAAATCATCAAGGAAGGTGAGGTTAAGCCCATAGTAGAGTTCACCGATAATGAAAACCTAACCTACTTGATCGGGAGTTGGTTCTGTGAAAGAGGTTTAATGTGGTAGCAATAAGCTGGACTGGTGATAGTCGTGTGAAACATCGACCCAGATATGTTTATTTCCTATATGTAGCAATGTGGTTACTGCTTCTTCTCTATGGTGATGATGCTCTTATAATAAAGCTAGGTAAGGCTGAGATAAATTCTTAATAAGTCCGACACATGAAGTGTGGAGGGTATAAGGTCTAGCTGTAATACCCTTGGAGTACTTACGTACGTGAGAGAAATCATGATGGCCACGGTTGGGGGGCAGGGCTAACCCCTAGAAACTTCTCATGAGTCAGTTATTGTGAGCATGACCTTTAATGCTCAACTCTCTCGCTCAATAGATAGAGACTTACTATCTGTATCTTTTCATTAATATCTAGTTAAAGAGACCTAATTCAAGGCGTAGTCTATTATATCTCTAAGGTGGCGATGAAATTTACTAAGAGTAGATTTAAGGCCGCAAGCTATTGAACCCGAATTCACAGTATGATGTTGCTTAAATTTTTATCTTGTTTATGATTTATGATTTGTGTATATCATATTGCTTTCTTTTGTCTTTCCTAAAACTCAAGTTTTGGGGGGCATTATTGGGTGTGTATTTAGTTTTGGAGGAAAAACTTGAGTTTCCCACTATTTACCTTTGATATTTAGTCTCACATTGAATATATCAAGAAAAGTTGAGTGCTTTATATACCATCTTTTGTATTGTCTATTGTTATGATTGTTAGGCCATGGGCTACTGTTTCACATGCGCGTACACGCGTCGAACCGAAATGTAGCTCCATATAAGGAGTTCCTAGACCTACTACATTTTGAAAATTATTTTTTGATTTTTCAGAGCTGACTCTGAACTTCTGGGAGAAGCAACTCGACTAGGAATTATTCCCGAGCACCTGGAGATGCGGTGTGATTCCTGAGCACTTGGACTCAGAGTGGACGACGAGCACCCGGAATCATCCCGAGTACCTGGACCGTAGGTAATCTCGGAGCAACCCTGAGCACTTGATCAGTGAACCCCGAATAATTTGACTCGAAATATTCTCGAGCTTCATCTCACTTCCCCAAGTACTTTACAATTAGTATTTTGACCCGGTAAAAGTGGATCTGCGAACGTATTGAGTTGTTGCAAATTAATTGTAACAAACCTAAATGTGTGCTTGATTTGTGTAGGGGCTGTTAGTAACGGGTAGTGCTCTATGCCTATAAAAGGAGCCTTTCCTTATTCATTCTTATATATACATAGAAAACTAAGATTTACAGCTACATTCTTCTTCTCCCACTGTTACATTTCTACAAGTTTTAAATTAATTTTCTGAGCAATAATTCTTTGTCTGAGTAAGAGACTCTTCCTACTGTCCTAGGCCAAGTGCTGGTGATTCTGGGGGATTCTTTTGTTGCTACCGGACCGAATCAACGTCTGGAGAAAGAGACGGGCTTTTGATCTTTTAAGGCGGCGACTACGGGACTGCATTTCCCAGGCCAGATTTAATTTACTTATATTCTGTTTTAATTTTGTACAGCATGCTAGGAAGTTTAATTTAATTTGTTTTATCAAGATAATTGATTTGCCTGTGTAAGAAATAGCACAATTTCAACCAACAGTCTGTTGGTCAACACACTGATCTAGGTTATGGTGTCATTATCACCCATGATTCATGTATTATGCAAGATCCACAGACTAGTGTATAGCCTTGGATCGGTCGTAAAAATGGTGGATTGTATGAATTGGAGTATCTTCATTTACCGGGTGAGACTGCTATGATATCTTCTCCTGGTTTGTCTTTCTTTCATCTAAATTCTGAGTCTTCTGAATTCTATTTATGGCATTCCCATCTAGATCGTGTCCAAATTTAGGTTATAATACATTGTGTCTACAGGTGTATAGGTCCTGTAGAATTCATGATATTCTGAATGTTGTGGATTTATGCTTTCTAAAAAAACCATTACCAGTAAATGAATGAGCTTTAGTTTCTAAATCGCCTTTTTATTTGATTCACCCTGCTGTCTGGGGACCTTATCCTGTGCTCTCCAATATTCTTATCATTATGTGGAGTTTATTGATGTTCTAACTCGGTATACTAGGGTTTTTAGCATGCATCGCCCTTAAAAAAAATTCTCCATTTATTTCGCATTTATTGCAATGGTTAAAACCTATTTCGAAAAATCTACTTTGAGTATTTTAGGTCTAATTTAGGTGGTAAATATATATGACTACAACAGTTGAATGAATTACTTGCATTGAGGGGACAGTTCATTAAACACATTGTCCACATACAGCAGAATAAAGTGGTGTCTTTGGATGAAAACATTGTCATTTAGTTGAGACAACCCGCGCCTCTTCATTTTTAATCTAATGTACCATCAGTTTTTTGGGTCCAACACTTTTTGACTGATAATTATTTGAGTAATAAGGTTCCTACTATCTTACTCTGTTTTGTCTCGTTGAGTATTTGTTCCAGCTGCATCCAGACTATTCTTTAGTTTATATGTTTGGATGTATTTGTGTTGTTTTACTTCCTATACCAAAACATTAAGTTGTCTTCTCATTCTTGCACGTGTGTTCTGTTAGGTTATGGGTTTTATGATCCACTCTCATTGCATGTATCTCGCTATATCATTTTTCTTGAGCATGTTCCTTTCTTTAAAGTTTCATAAGAAATTTCCAAATTTGAAAAGTTTGAATGGATCTATACTTGCCCTTTGTCTATATTTATCCCTTTTATGAGGAAAATTTATAAGAGGATGTTTCTAATACTCACCCAAGTAAGTCGTCCCCTTCTCAATCCCTACTGTTTACTGACGCAAGAATAAGAATGTTGCAAAACCAACCAACCTCCTAATAGTGCTTTGATGATACGATCTCTTTAATCTGATTTCGCTATTACTTTGCAAGAAACCATTGACCCTGCATTACCAAGAGCTTCTACTCTTGCAAAATGTATTTTTTTTTGCTCGAAATTGGTATCCTTCTGCTAGGTATGCTAATTTGATTTCTTGTTGTTCTGAGCAATTTATCAATTTTTTGTCTTCCTTCACTATTATATTGAACCTCAATTCTGCAAGGAAGCTTCTCATATTCAAATTTTCAAAAAGCTATGATAGATGAGCTAGATGTATTACACAAGACTGACACATGGGATCTTGTTCCATTCCCTTTTAATAAACAAATAATTGTTATAAGTGGGTGTAAAGGATTGAGAGAAAAGGTGATAGATCTCTTGAATGGTAGAAGACACGTCTTGTTGCTAAGGGTTTTGGTCAACGGTATGAAGTAGATTTTGAACAAACTTTTACTCCCATTGCAAGGATGACTATTGTGTGTACCTTAATTTCTATTGCCTTAGGCCTTTGTTTCATATAGATGTAAAGAATGTATTCCTTAATGATGACCTCTTAGAGGAAGTATTTATGCGTCTTCCACCAGGCCTACAAGATCCTCAACGTTATGTATGTTGTATTATTCATGCTTTATATTTCTTAAGTAGGCACCATGTGGTTGGTTTGGAAATTCAGGCGTAGCTTTGCATATTTGGGATTTTCTGAATCTCCAAATGATACAACCCAACGCTATTTACATATAAGTATTCTCGAGGATGTACTCTCTTACTGTTTTATGTAGATGAAATGATCATTACGTGATGCAGGATATTGATATGATCAAGCCATACATTATCTAATTTGACATGAAAGTTCTTTGGCACCTTTCCTGTTCTCTTGGTATTGAAGTGGCTTCATTACCTTGCGGTTATTTGCACCCCCAATCCTAATATGCTTCTGCTTTCATTAGTCGAGCTGGCTTAATTGAATCCACATTGCTGATACACCATGGGAATTGTATGTCAAGCTTTCTCCACTAATATATTTCTTTGGAAGAATGTACTCGTTTTTTTTTTTGAGATTGTGGGTTCGTTAGTAGACACTTCTTCACATTCAGTGCATATTGTTTACAAATTTCAAGCCAATCCTCATTTCGTCTATTGGGCTATGGTTGGACTATGCACTATCTACGTGGCACACTGCACATGAGTTTACTCTTTCCAGCCTCTTCTTCTAGCCTTTTCACCATAGATTCTTCGGGGTTATTATGATGTTGATTGGACATGAAATTTTACATATAAAAAGTCTACTTTGGATGGTGTATATTTCTTGATAATTCATTGATTTTCTAGAAGATAAAGGAGTACGTCTTTGCTCGCACCACTACCGAGGCATAATATCGAACTATGACGTTGACAAATTGTGAGATTGTTTCACTTTGTTGGTTACTTGAAGACATAAGTGTGACTTTGCCTACAACAAGAGTGCAATTCAGATTGCTAAGAATGATATTTTCATGAATGGACATAGAATATTGAAGTTGACTGTTGTAGTGGTCGATTTTCAATGCATGTTGAGATCACACCATGTGTCCTGCCGCCCAGTGGTACCCCAAGCAGCCAAGTTACCTCTCTGCCAGTAGGCCTAACATGCCTGGAAGCATGACATGGGCTCAAAAAAAGGTCTTGGGTCTTGTTTCAAGCTCTCGGACGCTACTTACCTGAATCAACGCAATCGGAGCTGTGCAATTCAATGGAGATCCCAGTCATTAATGCAAGGACTGACTCCAGAATCACACTGACCTTTGACATGAAGACCCTTTGAAGCATGCCACTCCTGCATTGGTTACAGCTGGATGGCATGATCCTCGCAATGCATGGATTGAGTCATACTATCAGCTCATCTTCATGTTCAAAATGTTGCGATGCCCCTACATTAATGCGGGCTATTATCGGTAGTGGCATTTATCTTTGCATGACTATCCCAACAATCAAGGCGCGATCTGGGTGGTTACAAAACTTCTCAACGTGCCAGCTATGCACTTGCTGAGATCCGAAGAGCCCGTACGTGTATTGACGGCTAAGACATTTATTAATACACCTCGATCTCCACCTATAGAGAGGTTAGCTTCTGATTACCACTAAAATACACTCGTAAGTATTCTCTGCTTTTCTTCAAATAAGAATCTCACGCTCGAGGGTCTTTAACCTGCACCACACTGGAGCTCCTAACCTAATTGGTGTTCTTTCTCTTCTGTACTCTTGGTAGGATGAATCGGGAGAGCCCAATTATCTGTGACGAAAATTCTCCATCGCATTGGTGATTTCTTTGAGAGCTTGATGATTACATTTCAATTTTGCATTATTATTATCACATTTGCATATTTATCCTTGATTATTCTTAATTAAACTTTACTATTTAACCATCTTTTTGTTTATGGTGTGTAGTTATTTAAATAGGAAGGTACAGATGAAGAAAGCTTCTAATTATCCTATCTAAATTCATACTTTAATCTAAATCTGTAACGCCCTGATCCCACAGTTACGGAGACGCTACTGTGACGTATATATGCAGGATAGAAACATCCTCACGTATATACGTTAAGCATCAGTACAGACCAGAATCAGAGTATGAAAATATGTAGTGTATATATATTCCAACATAAGAAGTACAACTTACAAAGTTATCATAGAGCGTGATATAATATTACATGTACATTATACCACAGTTAGGTACAAAAGTAAAATTTACAATATGTTCAATAAAAGATGCTCACGAGCTGAGAGGAAAACCCGAGAGCTAGAAGGAAGAGTCAGGTACGGAAGGAGTCGGGACTAGTCAGCCTACTCCAAGAGGTAAGCTTGATCTCGGTGGAGGGCTCCACGTCAATCCAAACTTCGGGACCTGAACATGCAAGTCCAGAGGAGTCAGAAACTACCCAATAAATGTTCAGATGAAAGCCAAGTGGCTTGAATAAATATATCCAAATCAGAAATAAGCATTAAAAGATGTGTCGCATGTACATGACTAATAAGTATGTGATGGAGGTATCTGATGTAAGCGATAAAGCATGAATAAAATCTTTATTACTATTTTTTTATATTTACTTTTATTACTCATCCTACTCATATGTCTAGGTATGTGTAATAACGTCCTAGCACACATACATCCACATTTGAGTAAGTCGACGCTGTTATTGAAAACCAATAGGGGTATCTGAAATCACCTAGAGGGGGACTGAATAGGTGAAATGCTAATCAATGCACAATGTAAAAATGAGATGATACAACGATCACTCAAAATAAGATTAGAAGCTGGATACCCCAAGAAGGACTCTGAACTCCTTCCTCGTGATTCCTCTAAATAAGAGTTTGAGGTGCGCAATGCAATCTTGTTGTGAGAGTATAGATCGACAATATAAGAATGAATGAATGGAAAGTAAACAACACAAGTAAACCAATCGCAAACATAGAGATTTGTTTCGAGATTCGAGCACCTAGCTCTACGTCCCCGCCTTCACCCAGAAGGATTTCCGATCCACTAAAATATCCACAAAGGATTACAATTACTAAGGAGTACCCAACTCCTCAATCACACTCCTCTAGTCCAGAGGTTGTGTAGCCACAAGTACAATAATCATTTGGTGATCAAAAGACCACAAACTACTCTTTCTCATCAACAAAAGGGTCCTAATGATAGGATAGATGTAATAGCTCAAGTTGTGAGAAAAACCAAGGAGTTTGGAAGATGAAATCTCAAAGAAAATTCTTGGGAAAGTACTAGATGTATATCAAGAATATAAACTAAAACCCAATTCCCAAAAGACTCTTTTCTTTGAATTTCCAACCCTTGAAAACACAAATCAAAACTTTTAGCCAAAAACTTCTTTCGAATTTGCTGCAAAAACACTTAGAAAGATTGGAAGAGAAGCTCTCAAAATTGTTATACAAAACAGCCAAGAGAAAACCCTATTTATAGATTTTTAAAAAATATATCCGTTGCCAACGGTCGAAATATGACCGTTGCCTACCACTGGTCGACCGCCCGGTCGACCGGTCAAAGCCTTCAGTCGACCGCTCTTACCCGAGAGCAAAGGAACTTCAGTCGGTCGACCGTGCGGTCGACCGGCCTTAGAGGCTGGAAACGTACACGCTCTTGTGCACATCGGTCGACCGGCCCGGTCGACCGCCAATACAAAACTGGCAGGGATAAATGATATGAAAACTGGTCTTTTTGATTCAATTAAAATCCCATAAATTCATATTAATTTCACAAAAATAAGTTCTTTAAAATACTCTGAAGTGGAAATATGTGTAATCAAAATTCAACACATATTACAAACATTTTAAACTATTTTTGTGATTTAGAAGTTAAGCTTAAAACTGAAACCGTATTTTTCGAAAATTGTATTTTGAAATAAAAAATCGTTTTCTCCAAAACATGTATAGATACAAAAACAAAATATTGAAACTCTTTTTGAAGCATTGTGTCTATAGATAAAATCTAATACACATGAAAGATATTATATCTATGTTTTTGATATGAAATCCAAAACCGGTAAAATGAAAACCAAACATATAGAAACTAGTGGGTGTGTGAACTTGAGCATATCATCACTATCTATCTTATTGGCCCAAAGGCCCTTCCACTCTAGTTTTGATGATGATTAACTCATGTAGTTATGTGTACTAATAATCTTGTGATTTTAGTTTCAGTTAATCAAGTTATTAGTAGGTGATTAGCTTCAACAAGATGATTTGAAGCTTTCACATGTTGATTCAAGAGCCCGAGCGTCAAAGATCATATATAGCACTTGCTCGGTGGATCTCAAGGAGTTTTGGATCGAGTCGGCTTGGAGACGGCGCTCTACAAGAAGACATCGGTACCATAATTTAGTTTTGTGTTTAGATCCAAATTGTAAAGATTAGAATAGTATGATATGCTCAAGTTCACAACACACACGTTTCATGTTTTGAATATTGGTTTTCAGTTTTTCCGTTTTTGGTTTAACCGATCTTGGTTTTATGAATAGATAGATCAAAACAAGTTTACATGGTTTAATGTATATTAGATTTGTTATATATACATGCATGCTTAACTTCCTAAACAAACTTAGTTTTGACTTACTTATTCATGTGTTTTATGTTTTGATATTTTTAACAAAATATATTTTGGAATTAAAGTCAAAAACATGGATATATATATATATGTTTCATGTCTATAGGATTATATCCATATACATCATGCCTAAATGTTGTTTAATATCATGTTTTTGTATTTGGATAAGTTTTGGACAAAATGTATTTTCAATTCAAAAATCCAAGTTTTAGAAAATACAGTTTTTGATTTTTGGTAAAAATGATAAGACACAAAAATGTTTCAAAATGTTTGTTATTTGTGATGAAATTTTTATCACAAGTTTATATTTCAAAATAAAATGATAAAACTATTTTAGTGTATTTTTAGAAGATTTATGGGGATTTTTAGGATTAAAAATTACATGTTTTTCTGACCGGAACTGCTGCTGCCAGGCTAGGTCGGTCAACCGGACGGTCGACCGTAGCGGTCAACCGACGTGCACGGATACGTGCACGCTGGCTGCCCCATAAGCCGGTCGACCGCACAGTCGACCGACTGAGAGCAGGTTGCTCTCTGTTTGTTCCCAGTCGACCGAGCGGTCGACCGGCCATAGAGCCGTTGCTCTCTGGTTCTGGGAACGGTCGATCGCCCGGTCGACCGGTAGCTGCCAGCGGTCAAATATGACTGTTGGACGGTCGACCGACCGGTCGACCGGTGGTTCAATTTTGGCAGTTTCTGCTGCCAACGGCTATAATTTTCTGGGGGTTATAAATACCCCATTGGAAAGAGGTTTTCTCTAAGATTTTTTATGCTAATTTTTCCTGACTCTCTAGTGTTTTCACAGTAATCAAAAGAAGTTTTTGGGCTTTAAATTGAACAATCTACTTGGTATTTTTGCTAGGGTTTGGAAAATCAAGAAAGGATTTTTGGAAAAGATTTTGATTCAACTTCTTCATCTTGGTTTCTAGTTTTTCTCAAAGATTTTCTTTGAGTTTTTGATTTCCATTCCTTTGGTTTTCTCCACACTTGAGCTACATCTACTATCTTATTCTATAGGATCTTTGTGTGGGAAAAGAGATTGTTTGTGGTCTTTTGATCACCAAATTGTAAACCCAATCTTTGCTTGGCTTTGTGCCTCACCCTCATTGTGTTGAGGAGGTTGTGCAAGTGGGTAGTATTCCTCAAGGTATGAGGTGATCCTTGTATAAGCTTTGTGCTAATCCCTCAAGTTGTGAGGTGATTGTTTGTTGGCTTGGTGCTTTGCCTCAAGGAGGAGGTTGTGTTTGTAAGGAGAGGAGTTGGGTACTCCTTGTAATTTTTATTACCCCAAATCCTCGGTGGAGGTTCCCTTTGTGGGAGTCCTTTGAGGACAAGCTAGTGGAGTTGAAATCCTTCTGTGTGAAGGCGGGGATGTAGAGCTGGGTGCTCAAACCTCGAAACATATCTTGTTGTTTGCGCTTGATCCCTTGGCTCTTACTCTCTCTCTCTCTATATTGTGCCTTGCATAAATTCATATTGTTCATTCATAAGTATTTGCTTAGCTTGTTTGAGTGTGCATCTCTTGTTAATTGCAATTAGTTTTTAAATTCCGCATTAAGTTCATTAGACTAGCATCATCACCTATTCACCCCCCCTCTAGGTGATTTTCAATTGGTATCAGAGCCTCCGCTCCTGATATTTAGGTTTAACCACCTAGGAGTGAGATCTTAGTTTGCTAATCTTCATTTGCATTTTTCATTTGCACACATTTAGTTTGCACTCATGGATAGCCCTCCTATGTTTGATTTTTCTAGACATGATTTTTGGAAGGCCAAGATGAGTAGTCATTTAAAAAGCTTAGGATATCTAGTTTATCAAGCCACTACTCAAGAATCCTACCCAAATGCTAGCAAGCATAAAAAGGCCAATGCACTTGCACTTAAGACACTTAGAGCATCTCTTAATGAAGATCTTTTACATGTGTTTGCTCATTATGATTCGGCTTTTGTAGTTTGGAGCATATTGACTTCTCCCGAGCTACCAAGGATTATCAACAAGTTGAGAAGATCTAGGAGAGACAAGTCCGACGAGCATTGCCTCATGGTCCAAGGGAAAAACTCCCTTGAGGTACAATCGGATTCTCAACTAGATGATAGCTCTAGTTCCTATTGCCATGGTTGCTTTGAAGTTCAAACATTGAATATGGAACTTGCTCAAAAACTTGAAATTTTTTTGGAAAAACATGATTTATTGAAAAAGAATAATCTTGAACTAAAAGAAGAAATGAAGGATTTATGTTTAAGTTTTGAATCGGTTTTGCAAGAGAAGGAAGAGATTACTAGTGAACGTGACTCACTAAGATCTCAACTAGACCTTGCCCTAAAAGAGATTGATGTTTTGAAAAGCAAAAATAATTGTAATGATGTTGTGAAAAACAATGAGGTTTTTTCTTCTAAATTAGATTTTGTTTTAAAAGATAACCTTTCATTGAAAAATGAAATTGATTCTATTACAAAAGAATTGGATTTTGTCTTAAAGAAAAATGAATCTTTAAAAATTGATATAGATTCACATGTTTCCCATGCTAGTGTAGATTCACCTAGCACATCTTTTGCATGCTTCACTTTATCTTCTAGTATTGAAAATGACATAAATATTTTGAAGAAAAGTGTAGATCGTTTGGACTCCACTTTGAGCCAATGTACTTTAAATCATACACGCTTGGAAACCTTGGTTCGTAAGAAACAAGGTCCATCTTTGCATGCACACCCATCACGGCATACACATGCTCATCACGATCACAAACTTCACACTATGTATGCCCATGTGTACACGTGTACACATTGTGGTTGAAAAGGCCACCTTGCTAGATTTTGCTATGATCGTTTACATGTTGAAAATTTAGCAAATAATCTTGTTTGGGTTAGGAAAGATACTAACCCCTATGGACTCAAAGAAAATGGGTACCAAAGACTAACCCTAAAATTTTTGATGTAGGTGTGGGCTCTCGCATCACGTGAGAGTAGCGGTGCCTTGAAGTGGATGCGTTTCGTGCTTAAAGAAAACAATTTGGATGCATCACTTTCAAGGGGAGTTTGGTGGAGAGAACCACCATTGGTTTGGAGAACTAGAGAGGTGCCTTCATCGGTTTTGATATCAATCTCTAACTCCCGTTTATATTTGCATGCTTTCATGTCGTTGATTTATAGCATGTCATGTTTTATAGCTCATTATGATTATACCATGTGATTTAGATTAGTGATATACCTGTTTAGTTATTTGAGACACCCATGGACCTATCTTTGTGTTCTCACTTTGTTTTTAAACTAATATGTATGTCCTAGATCTAATGTGTATATACATAATGATCATATGTGTGTTTATGATTTCTCTTTTGTTTTGATGTTTATAGTTTATTATTTTAAATGCCATGATTCTTAGATCATTGACATGCATGTATAGCTTTTGAGATCACCCATGCTTATATGGACCCATTTGTTGTGTTCTCACCATTTGTTTAGCTATTATGCACATCATAGCTCTAATAGCATGTGGATTTACATAATGATCATTTTTATGTTTATCATGCTTATTTATGTCCCGTTTTATGCCTCATATTTTGAATATACGTTTAGATGTTAGTTTCCATTAAGACTAGAATTTATACTTGTATAAGTAGTGGGCCACAAATAAATCTTTATATATGTTTGTGCTTGGATGCTTATTTGTACCCATTAGATGTTCTAGTATAGTCTAGTTTTGATGATTCATGCATTCTAACTTGTATTCCCTATTTTGGACATGTTTTTATGATCATGTGTTTTCACTTCATGTATATGTTTATTTTGCCAAACCTTAAGATATACATGTATACCCCTTGAGTCATTTGCTTTTCATGCAAATTTTTATTATGGACTCAAATAGTGTTTAGGGATATGTATGTATACTTTTTGTATTGTCAAAACATACATATGCCTTGAAGTAGAAATTAGTTTTATTGAAAAGTTTAGATTTTCATGTTTCATGTTTTAAGGAATATTTCAATTGAGCTTAATTGATTATTTTCATGTTGATATGTGTCACATAACACTTGTTCACTCACTTTATTAGTTTTCTCATGATTTTATTTTCATGAGTATGATACATGTTTTATGAAATTGAGTGTTTAGTGCCATGTGATTTACATGTGTTTCATGAAAATTTTTTATGTTTTATTCCTTGCTTGAAGGATTTCGTACTAGTTAACAAGATTTCCCATTTAACTAGTTCGTATTCTTCTTATGGTAGAGATTTTCAAACGTACTCTATTTTCAAACCCATTTTTGAGAACCCCTACCTTCCAAGGGTGGTTGGATGGGAGATCATGCTCATGTATGCCTTATAGTGAAAATCATTTTAAACTTGAACATGATTGGGAGGCTAGGTAATATGAGATATACACTTGATATTATTGTTGTTTCAATTGGTATCATTGGATTCTTTCAATTGGTATCAATATTGACATTTTTGTATACTCATATATTTTTTTGTATATGTATGTTTACACTTCAAAGAGTATCAATTTAAATTGATATCTAATTTTCATACATATATATGTTTTTTTTATTTGTGCTTATTATATTCATATATCTTAGAGCACAAATTTTGATCATGATAAAGCTTATTTATAATGACTATCTTGTTTCAATTGACTAGTTTTCAATTGGTATCCATGTACAAACTTATTCATTATTTCATTTGGTATTTCATAAAGGGGGAGAAAAACTTGCATTTCATCTTTCAATTGGTATTTGATTTTCACTCTCATACTTTATGATTGAAAATTTCAATTTGGTATCATATGTTCAAAATGAAAAATATTTACAATTGGTATAAAAATTTTTGTTTAGACATTCAAAATTTATTATGTTTAATTTCAATTGGTATCAAGATTTTTATGCGTTTTGCTTAAAATTGATATCAATTTTTTTTTGTCCTTTCAATTAGTATCAAGATGCTCTACTTTGACAAATTTTTTTAATTGATATCATAATTGATTGTTACCCCTTATTTATATCATTTGTGTTTTAGACAAAAAAGGGAGAACATTATTTTATTGCTTTTAACCTCTTAGTTGATTCTTTGTTTCAAACAAAAAGGGAAAGAAGAATTTATTGATTTGTTTTTACTTAGACCCCTTTATTGATGATTGACAAAAAGGGGGAGAATTATTTGAGTTTATATGCATGTTTTATATGCATGTTTTGTTTTATTTATTAGTTTGTCATTTAATTGTTTAATTAGAGCTTAATTGTTTAATTAGTATCAAGAGCAGTATCAAGAGCATTATTTAAAAACATGTTTTTATTGGTATCGAGAGTTTATTGTTATCAAGAGCACGTTTTATGCATGATGCATTTCATATGTTTGGTATCTAGAGCATGTTTTGTTTTTGAACATTTCATTGGGTATCTAGAGCCTTTTATTGTTTTTGCATTGTCATTCATTGCATATTTATATTTATTTGTTTCATTCATGAGTTAAGGGGGAGCTTCTTTGAAGCTTAACTTTAATCCATGCATATATAACTCCATGAGTTTTGTCATCATCAAAAAGGGGGAGATTGTTGGCCCAAAGGCCCTTCCACTCTAGTTTTGATGATGATTAACTCATGTAGTTATGTGTACTAATAATCTTGTGATTTTAGTTTCAGATCATTAATCAAGTTATTAGTAGGTGATTAGCTTCAACAAGATGATTTGGAAGCTTTCACATGTTGATTCAAGAGCCCGAGCGTCAAAGATCATATATAGCACTTGCTCGGTGGATCAAGGAGTTTTGGATCGAGTCGGCTTGGAGACGGCGCTCTACAAGAAGACATCGGTACCATAGTTTAGTTTTGTGTTTAGATCCAAATTGTAAAGATTAGAATAGTATGATATGCTCAAGTTCACAACACACACGTTTCATGTTTTGAATATTAGTTTTCGGTTTTTCCGTTTTTGGTTTAACCGATCTTGCTTTTATGAATAGATAGATCAAAACAAGTTTACATGGTTTAATGTATATTAGATTTGTTATATATACATGCATGCTTAACTTCCTAAACAAACTTAGTTTTGACTTACTTATTCATGTGTTTTATGTTTTGGTATTTTTAACAAAACATATTTTGGAATTAAAGTCAAAAACATGGATATATATATGTTTCATGTATATAGGATTATATCCATATACATCATACCTAAATGTTGTTTAATATCATGTTTTTGTATTTGGATAAGTTTTGGACAAAATGTACTTTCAATTCAAAAATCCAAGTTTTAGAAAATATAGTTTTTGATTTTTGGTAAAAATGATAAGACACAAAAATGTTTCAAAATGTTTGTTATTTGTGATGAAATTTTTATCACAAGTTTATATTTCAAAATAAATGATAAAACTATTTTAGTGTATTTTTAGAAGATTTATGGGAATTTTTAGGATTAAAAATTACATGTTTTTCTGACTAGAACTGCTGCTGCCAGGCTAGGTCGGTCGACCGGACGGTCGACCGTACCAAGTAGCCGGTCGATCGTAGCGGTCGACCGACGTGCACGGATACGTGCACGCTGGCTGCCCATAAGCCGGTCGACCACACGGTCGACCGACAGAGAGCAGGTTGCTCTCTGTTTGTTCCCAGTCGATCGAGCGGTCGACCGGCCAGAGAGCCGTTGCTCTCTGGTTCTGGGGACGGTCGACCGCCCGGTCGGCCGGTAGCTGCCAGCGGTCAAATATATGACCGTTGGACGGTCGACCGACCGGTTGACCGGTGGTTCAATTTTGGCAGTTTCTGCTGCGAACGGCTATAATTTTCTGGGGGCTATAAATACCCTATTGGAAAGAGGTTTTCTCTAAGATTTTCTGTGCTAATTTTTCCTGACTCTCTAGTATTTTCACAGCAATCAAAAGAAGTTTTTGGGCTTTAAATTGAACAATCTATTTGGTGTTTTTGCTAGGGTTTGAAAAATCAAGAAAGGATTTTTGGGAAAAGATTTTGATTCAACTTCTTCATCTTGGTTTCTAGTTTTTCCCAAAGATTTTCTTTGAGTTTTTGATTTCCATTCCTTTGGTTTTCTCCACACTTGAGCTACATCTACTATCTTATTCTATAGGATCTTTGTGTGGGAAAAGAGATTGTTTGTGGTCTTTTGATCACCAAGTTGTAAACCCAATCTTTACTTGGCTTTGTGCCTTACCCTCATTGTGTTGAGGAGGTTGTGCAAGTGGGTAGTATCCCTCAAGGTATGAGGTGATCCTTGTGTAAGCTTTGTGCTAATCCCTCAAGTTGTGAGGTGATTGTTTGTTGGCTTGGTGCTTTGCCTCAAGGAGGAGGTTGTGTTTGTAAGGAGAGGAGTTGGGTACTCCTTGTAATTGTTATTGCCCCAAATCCTCGGTGGAGGTTCCCTTTGTGGGAGTCCTTTGTGGACAAGCTAGTGGAGTTGAAATCCTTCTGTGTGAAGGCGGGGATGTAGAGCTAGGTGCTCGAACCTCGAAACATATCTTGTTGTTTGCGCTTGATCCCTTGGCTCTTACTCTCTCTCTATATTGTGCCTTGCATAAATTCATATTGTTCATCATAAGTATTTGCTTAGCTTGTTTGAGTGTGCATCTATTGTTAATTGCAATTAGTTTTTAAATTCCGCATTAAGTTCATTAGATTAGCATCATCACCTATTCACCCCCCTCTAGGTGATTTTCATATCTTACACAAGATCTAAACAACATAAATCGAAGCTTTCTTGTAAAACTCTATCTCCAAGTTTACTCGATCCAAACACGATCCAACGAGTTAGACTCCAACCGAGTGCTAGATGTGATCTTGATGCGCAAGCTCTTGAATCAACACGTGTATGCTCCAAAACACCTTTGTTGAAGCTACACACCTACTAAGATCTTGATAGATAGCTGAAACTAAATAAGCATAAGATCATTTGTAAATTATAACTACATGAGTTAATCATCATCAAAACTAGAGTGATGGGCATTTGGGCCAACAATCTCCCCCTTTTTGACGACGACAAAACTCATGGAGTTATATATGCATGGATTAAAGTTGACTTCATATAAGCTCTCCTTTAACTCATGCATAGCAAAAACAATAAGGATATTCAATAAAGTGTATAAGGTAAATACAAATGTATATGCATAAATATGGATTAAAGCATGCATATAAAAACTCATATATGCATAAACATGGATTAAAGCATGCATATAAAAACTCAAAATTCTCTCCCCCTTTTTATCAATTCATCAACAAAGGGGTTAAGTAAAAACTCAAAATGCTCTGATACCAATTGAAATTAAAAGCCAAATTTTTAGGTAAACACAACTCATTTTGCAATAAAGATACCAAATTGAGAATAATATCAGTTTAATATTATTGATACCAATATTGAAAAATGTTAGCATATATTAAAACAAAGTACTTTTCATCATAAAGAGTGGGAGTAAGATACCAATTTGAAAGTGAAGATTGATACAAATTGAAAATACAACCAATACCAAATTTACATAAAACTGATTTAAAAACAAAAATTTTCTCCTCCTTTATGAAATACAAAAAGAAACACTACATAAGCTTGTAATAGGTACTACTTAAAAATAATTGACATGATGAACTAAATCAAGCTTAGCAAACATGATTTATGTCTTTTCAAGAAAAAGATAAAGACAAATGAAACAAGTACAATCAAATCATATATATGTGTTTACAGATATACCAATTGAAATATGAGGCATACATATTTAGAAAACACATATAAGTATACAAATATATGAAATATCAATTTTGATACCAATAGAAATACAATAAGGATCAAGTGTATAACTCATACGTACCACCCTTATCAGCACAAGTTTAAAAGATATTCAAGAAGGGTATACAAGGCATGGTTGCCCATCCAACCGCCCTTAGAAGGTAAGGGTTTTTAAAAAAAAATAAGAATTGAGAATAAATAAGTATAGTTTGAAAACTCTACCAATTGAAGAATACGAAACTAGTTTTAAAAATATTTTAAAAAAAACTAGCATGAAATCCTTCAAAATATGAAACCAAATCATATATACCATGAAGACATGAAAATCACATAATAATTAACACTCAAAGTTTATAAAGCACATATATGCTCATGAAATAAAAATCATGAGTAAATAAGAATAATGTGAGTGTAAGAATCATGTAATCACGAAATTGTGAGAATAGGCAATTGAGCTCAATATGAAATTCTTTTATAAACAAAAAAAATATGAATCTTTAATTTTTACCAAAATAATTCCAACTTTAAGGCATATGTATGTTTTGTTTAAATCTAAAGGTATACATACACATCCCTAAACATAAATGAGTCCATAATAAAGATTTGCATGAAACATAAATGACTCAAGGGTATACATGTATATCTTGAAGTTTTAGACAAAATTAACATATACATGAAGTGAAACATATGAAAACATGTACAAAATGGGGAATACAAGTTAAAATACACTAATCATCAAAACTAGGCTATACTAGTACATCTAATGGGTACAAATAAGCATTTAAGTATAAACATATAATAATCAATTTGTGACTCACTAGATGTATAAGTATATACACAAGTTTTAATGAAAATTACATCTTAACATGAAATCAAAACATAAAGCACAAAAACGAGATATGATCATTATATAAATGCACATGTCTTAGAATAAGGATATACACAATAGTTAAACTAAAGTGAGAAGACAAAAGTAAAATTCCATATAAACATGGGTGTATCTCAAATACTAATCATGTATATTTCAAGTCTAATGGACATGGCATTTAACAAAATAAACATGAAACACCAAAACATGCTAAGATCAACAATATGCCAGCATGTAAACTAAATGAGAAATTAGATATCGTTACCAAAACTAAGAGGGCACATCTTTATATCTCCAGACCATGGTGGTCCTCCCACCAAACTCCCCTTGAAAGTGATGCATCCAAAAGTGCCACCGTTTAGTTCGGAACGCATTCAGATTAAGGCACCAACAACTCTCACGTCATGTGAGAGCCCACACCTACATCAAATAGAATAGGAGTGGATTTTGGTACCCATATTTTCTTAGGTCCTAATACGTTAGTGTTTGGAACCCAAACATGATTATTCATACTATTTATATGATCATAACAAAATTTGGCTAAATGACCATTCCAGGCACAATAAGTACATTTATAAATTTTTTCATATTTAAAAGCATAATGAGCATGTGGTTTATGAACATGTGATTTGTGAGCATGGGGTGTTTTAGCATGATTGACATGTGATGTGTTGGCATGATGGACATGTGGAGTTTTAGCATGAGATGGTTTATCAGTTTAACATGTGAAGTGTGCATGTGTTTCTTTGAAAACATTTCTTCTAATTTAGTATTGTTAAATGCACATTTTTTAAAATATTTCCCAAATCATTTATTCTAGTTTTTAACATAGAAATCTCATTTTCATCAATTTTAGGAGATTTAGCTTTGCATACAACACTATAGGCATCAAAATCTCTTTGTGTTGAAATAATAGTGGAAGATAATTCATCCTTTTCTTTTGAAGAAATAGCTATTTGATTTTTAAGCATTTCATTTTCCTTTTTCAATCTTAAACAATCTTCCTTCTTAGAATCAAAACTTTCTAAAAGTTCAAAAAAAGCTTGTAATAACCCTTCTTTGCTTATCTCAATTTCATCATAAGATGGTTCGGGAGTTACCTTAGGTGTGATTACCATGAAACACATGTTAGCCGTGTCAACTTCATCTTCAGATTCACTTTCCGAATCCCAAGTGGCTTTGAACTCCTTCTTTACAAATGGCTTCTTTTGCTTCATGGAGGAAGATATCTTGTTCTTGAAATCTGGACAATCGGCCATGATGTGTCCAGGTTTCCGACAGTTGTAGTATGTGATCTTCTTCTCCTCCTTCCCTTCCCATTGCCTTCTATGGTTAAGCTTATCTTGTGGTACATTCTTTTTATATTTCTCACAAGAAGAGATGGCTCTTCATCATCTTCTTCATCTTCTTCATCATTGTAGATGGTAGAGGTAGACTTGAAAGCAATAGACTTTTTCTTTTGAGGCGTCACTTCTTCTCTAGCCTTTTTCTCCATCTCATGAGTCTTAAGGTTACCAATAAGACTTATGAGCTCCATCTCATCTTTGTCGTTTAATTCCTTCAAGGTGGTAGCTTTGATTGCCTATGATGAAGGAAGAACACGAATCACCTTACGCACCTTTTGGTCGTTGTTGATTTCATCACGTAGAAAGCAAGAGCATTTGTGATTTTAGTAAACTTAGTAATCATATCATCAATAGATTCATTTTCTTGCATTCTAAAATATTTATATTGGGAACGCAAGAGATCAATTTTAGCTCTCTTGACTTGTGATGTTCCCTCATGAGTGACCAATAAATGCTGCCAAATCTCATCGGCAGACTTGCAATGGATAACCCGTGTTAAGTCATCCTCATTTAATGCTAAAAGCAAGACATTTTGAGCCTTTGAATTTGCATCAACTTCCTTGGAGGTAAGATCGGATCAAGTGTCCTCCTCACCTATGGGTGCACTATAGGGCTTGGTCAAAGACTTAGCAACTCGTTTACTTAGAGATTGCAAAAATATGTTCATCCTAACTTTCCATATGGGAAAGTTGAGTCCATCAAATTTGGGAGGGGTCTTAATGTTATCGGCCATCTTAATAGTGTATGAATGAAGATATGAAAATAGTGATTTGTAACTTATAGGATCTCTCTAAGGATGTAAAGCTAAAAACTAGAGCCCTAGCTCTGATACCAATTGAAATCACCTAGAGGGGGTGAATAGGTGAAATGCTAATCAATGTACAATTTAAAAATGAGATGATGCAATGATCACTAAAAGCAAGATTAGAAGCCAGATTCCCCGTGAAGGGCTCTGAACTCCTTCCTTGTGATTCCTCTAAATAAGAGTTTGAGGTGCGCAAAGCAATCTTGTTGTGAGAGTATAGATCAATAATATAAGAATGAATGAATGGAAAGTAAACAACACAAGTAAACCAATCGTAAACACAGACATTTGTTTCGAGGTTCGAGCACCCAGCTCTACGACCCCGCCTTCACCCAGAAGGATTTTCGCTCCACAAAAATATCCACAAAGGATTACAATCACTAGGGAGTACCCAACTCCTCAATCACACTCCTCTAGTCTAGAGGTAGTGTAGCCACAAGCACAATAATCACTTGGTGATCAAAAGACCACAAACTACTCTTTCTCACCAACAAAAAGATCCTAATGATAGGATAGATGTAATAGCTCAAGTTGTGAGAAAAACCAAGGAGCTTGGAAGATGAAATCTCAAAGAAAATTCTTAGGAAAATACTAGATGTATATCAAGAATATAAACCAAAAACCCAATTCCCAAGAGACTCTTTTCTTTGAGTTTCCAACCCTTGAAAACACAAATCAAAACTTTTAGCCAAAAACTTCTTTTGAATTTGCTGCAAAAACACTTAGAAAGATTGGAAGATAAGCTCTCAAAATTGTTGTACAAAACAGCCAAGAGAAAACCCTATTTATAGACTTTTAAAAAATATATCCATTGGCAGCAAATATGTCAATTCTGACCTACCGGTCGACCGGCCGGTCGACCTGCCAACGGTCAAAATATGACCGTTGCCTACCACTTATCGACCGCCCGGTCGACCGGTCCAAGCCTTCGGTCGACCGCCCTTACCCGAGAGCAAATGAACTTCAGTTGGTCGAATGTGCGATCGACCGGCCTTAGAGGCTAGAAACGTGCACGCTCTTGTGCACATCGGTCGACCGGCCCGGTCGATCGACCCCTAGTCGGCGGTCGACCGCCAGCACAAATCAGGCAGGGATAAAGGATATGAAAACTGGTCTTTTTGATTCAATTAAAAATCCATAAATTCATATTAATTCCACAAAAATAAGTTCTTTAAAATACTCTGAAGTACAAATATGTGTGATTAAAATTCAACACATACTACAAATATTTTGAACCATTTTTGTGATTTAGAAGTTAAGCTTAAAACCGAAAATATTTTTTTTCCAAAACTTGTATTTTGAAATGAAAAATCATTTTCTCCAAAACATGTATAGATATAAAAATAAAATATTGAAACTCTTTTTAAAGCATAGAGTGTATGGATAAAATCCAATACATATGAAAAATATTATATCTATGTTTTTGATATGAAACCCAAAATCGGTTAAATGAAAACCAAACATATAGAAACTAGTGTATGTGTGTGAACTTGAACATATCATTACTATCTATCTTACACAAGATCTAAACAACACAAACTGAAGCCTTCTTGTAGAACTCTATCTCCAAGTTGACTCGATCCAAATACGATCCAATGAGTTAGACTCTAACCAAGTTGTTGGCCCAAGGTTACAATCACCCATGATTAGTGTATTTTGATGATTACAAAACATATTAGTTATTTGTACTAATAACATTTGTTGTTTAAGTGTGTTTCAGATTTCTATTCACTCTAGAAGTCTTCTCTCACAAATACAAGGATTTGGACTCAAGTCAACTCCAATTGGGCTCAAGGAACAAGTGTTGAAGATTATATGAAGAAGCCTATTGAAGATCTTGAAGTCCTTAGAAACATTGTAAGAAATAGAATGTTAAAGTTTGAGTATATGAAATTTGGCTCTAGGATTTGCACACACACTTGTTTCATATATTTCCTATGTTTTGAAAATGGTTATTTCTAAGTTTTATGCCTTAGTTTATATATACATGTACCAAAAGCTTTATATCTTGAAAATCTTGTATAAAACATGTGTATAAACTATTTTCTACATAATACTTAGCTATATGTATTTTTAAAATATTTCTCAAAATTTTTCTAACTCAAAACCAGCCCAGTTTTCTGTTTCAGGCAACTCCGGCCGACCGCCCGGTCGACCGGCGATGTGTCTGGACATGCACTGTTTGTGCATGTCTGTCGGTCGACCGGATCGGTCGACCGACGGAGAGCAAATTGCTCACAGGTTTTTTCGGTCGACCGGACCGGTCGACCGGAAGAAGGAAACTGTGTTTCCTCTTTTGGGACGGTCGACCGGACCGGTCGACCGAGAGCCAACGGCTCTTTGCAGCTGGCCTTGCGGTCGACCGGACCGGTCGACCGCCAAGCCTGCTGTAGCCTAACGGTTCTTTCCTCTTTAGGCTATTCTGAAAAACTGTTTTTCTTTTCTGCTTTAACAGATTTTTGGAGAGTTGTTGGGGAGCTTTTGCAGGTCAAATTAGGTGTAAAGAAATTATTTTTAACCTATTTTCTAACCCTATAAATAGAGGAGAAGTCTCTCTTGCATATTACCAAGAAAAATCCTCAAGTTTGTGTTGTTTTCAAAAGAGAAAAGAAAAGAGTTTAAAGCTTTCATTCCAATTCTTTTTGAGCTTGTTTTTCAGTTGTGTTTGATTACTAATATCACTCTACAACTGAAGTTTTTCTCACCACACTTCATAGAGCCAAAAATCCTATACTCATTCTATAGTGAAGTTGTAATAGAAGTGAGAGTGTTTGTAAAAGAGTTTGAGAAAAAGTGTAGTGATCTTGTTGTGATCACTTTGTTCTTGTAATCCCTTCCTTGTGGAGCAACCTCTTCGGTAGAGGTCCTTTGTACTCGGTGGAGCTCGGTGCTCGGTCTTCGGTAGACCAAATTGTAAAGGCATCCTCGGTGGATAGTGGAAACCCTTCACGGAGGTGAAGGCGGGGAGTAGAGCGGTGGCTCGAACCTCGAAACAAATCACTTTGTTTGCGATTGCCTTTGCGTCTAATTCTTGCTTTACTTTTCAATAGCTCCTTATTGCTTTCTATTGCATACTTGTGATATTGTTTGAATCTCTTGTGATACTATTTGCTTGCTTGTTATTCTTGCCATATATCATTGTGTTCGCATCATTCTTCATATCATCCATTTCATACTTGTGTGTGCCAATCCCATACTCATCCAACAAGAGCTTCACATAGCGCCTCAACCCATATCAAGGGGAATCAAGAGGAGTTTAGTCCAGAGCCTCGCAAGGGGAATTCGGCTACACTTGTTGGATTGTACTAAGTTGAGCCTCACTTGTTTTTAGGTTCCGCATTTAGAGTGTTAAAATTTTAAGATTAGCAATCACACCTATTCACCCCCCCTCTAGGTGTTTTTCAATTGGTATCAGAGCTTGGACTCTAGGATTTGGTTTAACAACCTTAGAGAAGATCCTAATTTGCTAATCATTTCATTCATATTCATATAGTAAAAATGGCCGATGGAATTAAGACCCCTCCTAAGTTTGATGGACTTAACTTTCCCATATGGAAAGTTAAGATGACCGTGTTTTTGCAATCTCTAGGTAGCCGAGTTGCAAAAGCCGTGACTAAGTCCTTTAGTGTACCCCCCGGTGACGAATCCACTTGGTCCGAAATAGAGACTAAGGAATTCGATGCCAATGCCAAAGCTCACTATGCACTTCTACAAGCCCTTAATGATGATGACATTTCTAGGGTTATCCATTGCAAATCCGCATATGAGATTTGGTCACACTTGATAGTCACACATGAGGGGACCTCACAAGTAAAGAAGGCTAAGATTGACCTTCTTCGGTCCCAATATGAAACATTTAGCATGCAAGAAAATGAAACCATAGATGATATGGTTACAAGATTTACCAAGATTACTAATAGACTCTCTTCTTTAGGTGAAGATATCAACAATGATCAAAGAGTAAGGAAGATCATCCGTGCACTTCCTCCTTCATGGGAAGTTAAAGCAACAACCTTGAAGGAACTCAACGACAATGAAGAGATGGAGCTTATAGGTCTCATTGGGAACCTCAAAACCCATGAGATGGAAAGGAAAGCAAGGGAGGATATGGCTCCTTCCAAAAAGAAGACTATCGCCTTCAAGAGTCAAGCTACACACTCCAATGAAGACGATGAAGAAGAAGATGATGAGGAGCTCTCACTCCTTATTAAGAATGTCCAGAGGATGTACAACAAGGCGAAGTACCAAGGTAGAAGAAGATGGCAAGGAGGAAAAGAAGAAAGAAGGATCACTTGTTTCAATTGCCAAAAGCCCGGATACATTGTTGCGGAGTGTCCGGACAAAGCTAAGCCCTCCACATCAAAGAAGCCCTACAAGAAGAAGGCTATGAAGGCAACTTGGGATTCGGAGACCGAATCCGAGGAAGAAATAGACACCGCCAACATGTGCTTCATGGCTAATGAAGGCACAAGCAAGGTAACCTCTTCCCCTACCTATGATAATGAGCTTTCTATGGATGAATTAGAAGAGGCTTTTGTTGAGTTGTCACAAAATTATGATTTCTTAAAGAAAAAGTATTTAAAAATGAAAAAGGAAAATGAATCTTTAAGTCATCAAGTTTTTACTCTTACAAAAGAAAAGGATGATTTGGTTTCCACTTTGGCCACTACCAAAAATGATTTTGAAAAATATAAGACTTCTTGCAAAGGTAAGGCCCCTCTAGTTGATTCAAATGAAGTATCCATGCTTAAGGAAAGATTAGACTCATTAAGTGTTGTTTTGAAAAATTGTGAGTTTAATAAGAAAAGATTGAGGCTATGTTTCCTAAGAAACAAGTCCCAAAGAAAAATGCTCATGCTCATGTTCATGTTCATACTACACAACCTAAACAACATGGCAAACCCCCAAGACATGCTCACACTCCACGCACACATCTTGCATTTATGTATGCTAAGGTTTATTCATGTTCTTTTTGTGGTCGTAAGGGTCACTTAGCCAATTTTTGCTATGATAGACTAAATGCATCACATCATAATGTTTGGGTTCGAGGCACTAACTTTAAAGGACCCAAGAAAGTTTGGGTACCAAAATCAACAATTATGTTAAATGATGCAGGTACTTTCCAATGCCCAACGACGTAGAGGATTGTGGTATCTTGATAGCGGTTGCTCAAGGCACATGACTTGGGACATCAACAACTTTGCAACCCTATCAAGATATCATGAAGGTGGCACCGTCACCTTCGGAGATGACGCCAAGGGTAAAATCATTGGTATTGGTAATGTAAAACTTGGCACCTCTCCTTTAATTGAAAATGTAGTTTTAGTTGATGGCCTCAAGCATAATCTCTTGAGTGTTAGTCAATTTTGTGATAAAGGTTTTGATGTTGTTTTTGATAATGTTGCTTGTAAAGTAATTGATAGAACTTCTAATGTTTGTGTATTTTCCGGTTTTCGTGAAAGTAATGTTTATATGATTGATATGTTAAATATGTCTTGTAATATTACTTGTTTGAAAGCCCTCGATGATGACTCTTGGTTGTGGCATAGGAGATTAGGGCATATTTCTTTTGATCACATTTCTAGGTTAAACACAAAGGAAATGGTGAAAGGTATTCCTTGCTTGAATTTTGAAAAGGACCGAGTTTGTGACGCATGTCAATTTGGGAAACAAACTAAGTCTTCTTTCAAGTCAATTAAGGATATCATGACATTACGTCCTTTGGAGTTAATCCATATGGATCTTTTTGGCCCTACACAAACCAAAAGTCTAAGTGGGAATAGATTTGCTTATGTTTTGGTTGATGATTTTTCAAGCTTTACTTGGGTTTTCTTTCTTGAACATAAAAGCCAAGCATTTTCGTATTTCCAAACTTTTAAGAAAAGAGTTGAAAAAGAAAAAGACGTTTCGATTTTGAGAATAAGAAGTGATAGAGGAGGTGAATTCATTAACCAACCCTTTACCACTTTTTGTGATGAACATGGAATAAAGTATGAACTATCTTGTCCTAGAACTCCACAACAAAATGGAGTAGTTGAACGGAAAAATCGAACTTTGCAAGAGATGGCTAGGACAATGCTTAGTGAATACGGTCTACCACATTATTTGTGGGCCGAGGCCGTTAATACATTATGCTATATATCAAATCGTGTTTTCTTATGTAAAAATACTACTAAAACTTCTTTTGAAATGTACTTTTCTAGAAAACCAAATGTTTCTTATTTCAAAGTTTTTGGATGCAAATGTTTTGTTTTAAATACAAAAGATAATTTAGGAAAGTTTGATGCTAGATCTTATGAGGCTATTTTTGTAGGTTACTCAAACACTAGTAAGGCTTATAGAGTTTTCATTAGATCATCTTTGACTATTGAAGAGTCTATTCATGTTAAGTTTGAGGAATCTAACAAGTTTGTTAAGAATGTTGTAGAAATAGATGCATTGGATGAAGGTTTGGAGAAAGTGACCTTGGAGGATGCTTCTACTATGGGAGACAAACCAAAGGATGATGAAGGAAGCGAAGCTAAGGTGGAAGAGGCACAAGGAAATGAAAATCAAACACATGAGGTGGAGCCTACTCAACCACTACCAAAGGATTGGAGATACAATCCACATCATCCCAAGGACCTCGTCATAGGTGAAGTATCAAAAGGGGTAACTACTCGCTCTAGACTTCATGACTATTGTGGTAACTATGCATTCATTTCTCATATTGAACCCAAAAATGTCCTCGAAGCCGAGGCCGATTCATATTGGTTGCTAGCCATGCAAGAGGAGCTCAATCAATTTGAGCGCAACCAAGTTTGGCACCTTGTTCCTAGGCCCCACGATAGACCAACAATTGGTACTAAGTGGATCTTTAAGAACAAGTTGGATGAATCGGGTAATGTAGTTAGAAACAAGGCTAGGTTAGTTGCCCAAGGTTACACTCAAATCGAAGGGATCGATTTTGAAGAAACCTTTGCACCCGTAGCACGGGTTGAAGCCATACGGATGACACTAGCATTTGCCTCATATAAAGATTTCAAATTATTTCAAATGGATGTTAAAAGTGCTTTTCTAAATGGATTTATTGAAGAGGAGGTGTATGTTGAACAACCCCCCGGGTTTGTTGATCCTACACATCCGGATTTTGTTTTTAAATTAGATAAAGCTCTTTATGGTTTAAAACAAGCCCCTAGGGCTTGGTATGAAAGACTTTCTTCATTTTTGATTTCAAATGGTTTTAAGAAAGGTAAAATTGACACTACTTTGTTTACAAAACATGTAGAAAAGGATATTCTTATTGTGCAAATTTATGTGGATGATATTATTTTTGGTTCTACTAATGAATCTCTTTGCAAAGCTTTTGAATCATGCATGAAGGATGAATTCGAAATGTCTATGATGGGGGAGCTCAACTATTTCCTTGGTCTCCAAATCAAGCAAAAGAAGGATGGGATCTTCATCAATCAAGCCAAGTACACAAAGGAACTAATCAAAAGGTTTGGGCTTGAAGAATCTAAAGTAAGCAAAACTCCCATGGCAACAACTACAAAGCTTGACAAGGATGAACAAGGTAAAAGTGTAGACATTAAACTTTATAGAAGCATGATAGGTAGTTTATTGTATTTAACGGCTAGTAGGCCGGATATTATGTTTTCCGTTTGTCTTTGTGCACGTTTTCAATCTTGTCCTAAAGAATCTCACATAATTGCGGTTAAACGCATAATTAGATACCTTAACGGCACCATTGAAATGGGTTTGTGGTATCCGAAAACCGGCCAATTTTCAATGACTAGTTTTTCGGATGCCGACTATGCGGGTTGTAGGGTAGATAGGAAGAGCACAAGTGAAACATGTCAATTCTTAGGTAATTGTCTTGTATCTTGGTCTTCCAAAAAGCAAAATTCGGTAGCCCTATCAACCGCCGAGGCGGAGTATGTTGCAGCCGGAGCTTGTTGTGCACAAGTTCTTTGGATGAAACATACTCTCCTCGACTATGATTTACGCTTTGATCATGTTAAAATATTTTGTGATAATACTAGTACTATTCACATGACAAAGAATGCAAATCAACATAGTAAAACCAAACACATTGACATTAGGTATCACTTTCTTAGAGATCACTATGAGAAAGGTGATATTGTTATTGAATATGTTTCTACCGATTTTCAACTTGCCGATATTTTTACTAAACCATTAGACTATGCTAGATTTTCATTTATTTGCGGTGAGTTGAATGTTTGCATTATGGACTCTTAAAAATAATATTTTCAACTTGTTTTGTTTTAACCCTTTTTGATGTATGACAAAAAGGGGGAGAATAAGTTTAGTTTGATATTTAGTTTTGATATTATTTGAGTTTTATTTTATGTAGAAAAAGAAAGTTTGTTTATAAGAAAGTTTGTTTATTTAAGTTTTGACAAAACTTTTGTACATTGAATGCTTTATGTATTGTGCTTTCAATAGTCCAATTTTTTATACATAGCATTATTTGAGGGGGAGTTTTTCAAACTCTTCTTCCATGTTTATTTAAATAACCTATATGTTTTGTCATCATCAAAAAGGGGGAGAATGTTGGCCCAAGGTTACAATCACCCATGATTAGTGTATTTTGATGATTACAAAACATATTAGTTATTTGTACTAATAACATTTGTTGTTTAAGTGTGTTTCAGATTTCTATTCATTCTAGAAGTCTTCTCTCACAAATACAAGGATTTGGACTCAAGTCAACTCCAATTGGGCTCAAGGAACAAGTGTTGAAGATTATATGAAGAAGCCTATTGAAGATCTTGAAGTCCTTAGAAACATTGTAAGAAATAGAATGTTAAAGTTTGAGTATATGAAATTTGGCTCTAGGATTTGCACACACACTTGTTTCATATATTTCCTATGTTTTGAAAATGGTTATTTCTAAGTTTTATGCCTTAGTTTATATATACATGTACCAAAAGCTTTATATCTTGAAAATCTTGTATAAAACATGTGTATAAACTATTTTCTGCATAATACTTAGCTATATGTATTTTTAAAATATTTCTCAAATTTTTCTAACTCAAAACCAGCCCAGTTTTCTGTTTCAGGCAACTCCGGCCGACCGGCCCGGTCGACCGGCGATGTGTCTGGACATGCACTGTTTGTGCATGTCTGTCGGTCAACCGGACCGGTCGACCGACGGAGAGCAAATTGCTCACAGGTTTTTTCGGTCGACCGGACCGGTCGACCGGAAGAAGGAAACTGTGTTTCCTCTTTTGGGACGGTCGACCGGACCGGTCGACCGAGAGCCAACGGCTCTTTGCAGCTGGCCTTGCGGTCAACCGGACCGGTCGACCGCCAAGCCTGCTGTAGCCTAACGGCTCTTTCCTCTTTGGGCTATTCTGAAAAACTGTTTTTCTTTTCTGCTTTAACAGATTTTTGGAGAGTTGTTGGGGAGCTTTTGCAGGTCAAATTAGGTGTAAAGAAATTGTTTTTAACCTATTTTCTAACCCTATAAATAGAGGAGAAGTCTCTCTTGCATATTACCAAGAAAAATCCTCAAGTTTGTGTTGTTTTCAAAAGAGAAAAGAAAAGAGTTTAAAGCTTTCATTCCAATTCTTTTTGAGCTTGTTTTTCAGTTGTGTTTGATTACTAATATCACTCTACAACTGAAGTTTTTCTCACCACACTTCATAGAGCCAAAAATCCTATACTCATTCTATAGTGAAGTTGTAATAGAAGTGAGAGTGTTTGTAAAAGAGTTTGAGAAAAAGTGTAGTGATCTTGTTGTGATTACTTTGTTCTTGTAATCCCTTCCTTGTGGAGCAACCTCTTCGGTAGAGGTCCTTTGTACTCGGTGGAGCTCAGTGCTCGGTCTTCGGTAGACCAAATTGTAAAGGCATCCTCGGTGGATAGTGGAAACCCTTCACGGAGGTGAAGGCGGGGAGTAGAGCGGTGGCTCGAACCTCGAAACAAATCACTTTGTTTGCGATTGCCTTTGCGTCTAATTCTTGCTTTACTTTTCAATAGCTCCTTATTGCTTTCTATTGCATACTTGTGATATTGTTTGAATCTCTTGTGATACTATTTGCTTGCTTGTTATTCTTGCCATATATCATTGTGTTCGCATCATTCTTCATATCATCCATTTCATACTTGTGTGTGCCAATCCCATACTCATCCAACAAGAGCTTCACATAGCGCCTCAACCCATATCAAGGGGAATCAAGAGGAGTTTAGTCCAGAGCCTCGCAAGGGAATTCGGCTACACTTGTTGGATTGTACTAAGTTGAGCCTCACTTGTTTTTAGGTTCCGCATTTAGAGTGTTAAAATTTTAAGATTAGCAATCACACCTATTCACCCCCCCTCTAGGTGTTTTTCACAAGTGCTAGATGTGATCTTGATGCGCAAGCTCTTAAATCAACATGTGTAAGCTCCAAAACACCTTTGTTGAAGCTACACACCTACTAAGATCCTGATAGATAGCTGAAACTAAATAAGCATAAGATCATTAATAAATTATAACTACATGAGTTAATCATCATCAAAATTAGAGTGATGGGCCTTTGGGCCAACACTATCAACGAACAATGTTTACGGTGGGTCCCGTGCATACCCGGGACTACGACCCAAGATGTTACGTTGTTGGTGTACGAAACCTACCGCGAGGCATATAGGAGGGTCTTATAGGATACCCTTTTTCAAGATGGTACCAGAAAGAAGGGAGCCAGCACTCCCCTCGGTCACCGGGAGGCCCTCAGTTTAGACCAAAAGTTTTAATTGCACAACATATTTAATGCCACTATAAAACACGAACATATGTTGATATCCGCAAGTTTCCCCCGGCCCGGTGTAAGTTGTTCTTTTTATAATTTAATAGGTAATTATCAGATTCCAGGAATATACAAGAGCATGTCAGGAATGTCAGGTGTACGTAAGTACTCTAAGGAGATCAAGTAACATTCCCATGAGTGATAATTACAGGTCACTGTAAAATCACCTAGAGGGGGGTGAATAGGTGATGACTAATCTTATGGTCACTAAATGTGGAATTAAAAACTTATATGACCTAAACTGAACTTCTTACACTAAACATCAAGTTTAACACAAGAGTGTAGCCGAATTCCCCGTGAAGGGCTCTGGACAAACTCCTCAAGATTCCTCTAAATAAGAGTTGAGGTGCCCCGTTGGCTCTCTTGGTTGAAAACTAGTGTTAGCAAACAATCCCCAAGCATATATCAATTAAGTACAATAAGAATATCAAGCATGTAACGATAAACACAATAGAAGCATGCAAGATATAAATAAGGAGATAGAGAGAGAGTGAGCAATCGCAAACACAAGGGATTTGTTTCGAGGTTCGAGCACCCTTGCTCTACATCCCTGCCTTCGACACACGAAGGATTTCCACTATAATCGATCCCACGGATCACTCGGTGCCGCAACACCTACAAGCTCTCGGACTCCCTAGTCCGTACACACCACAAGCTCTCTAGCTCGCGAGGCCGCACCTCAAACAAAGAGTTCACACACGAACTCAAAACACCGCGAACGCACTTGTCCGCCTCTTCAAAGAACAAAGATGAACTTTGGTGATCACAACTCTTGATCACCTAAAATCCTCTCACAACAAATCCCTATGGGTAGATGTAGCAATGGATAGCTCAAGTGTTGTGTGAGAAAACAAGGAAAGAGATGGTGGAGGAAAACTCAAGGAAATCACTTTTAAAACACTCTTGATAAACTCCCCTTTTGATTGGAAATATTTGCTCTCAATTTAGTGGAGAAAACTCTTTTAATGAAGTAGGAAAAACTGGCTCAAAACCCACTAAAAAATCTTGTAGAAAACAGCCCCCAAATGGCCCAATATATAGGGCTCCAAAAAATAGCCGTTGGAGGCCTGACAGAACTATCGGTCGACCGGCCCGGTCGACCGAACCTCTGGAACAGAGAGCAGACTCTCTGCCGGTCGACCGTCCCGGTCGACCGAGGCTTTCCAGAGAGCAAAGCTCTATGGACGGTCGACCGTCTCGGTCGACCGGCCCTCCAGCCAGACTCGTGCACGTCTGTGCACGTCGCGCGGTTGACCGTCCCGGTCGACCGGCTGAAGCCAGGTCAGGGATTTTTGGGAAAGAAAAACTTGGTCATTTTGGCTCAATTAAAATCCCATAAAATCACTAAAAATCTAAATAAATAGTTTTACCAATATACTTTGATAAACAAACATGCTTGCACAAAATCAAGGCATGTTACAAATAATTTGGACTATTTTTGTAACTTGGAAATTTGACTCAAACCAAAAACGGTATTTCCCAAAACTGGTTTTTCCAAAACTTATTTTTCCAAAACTTCTCCAAATACAAAACAAGATATTTAAACAACTTTTAAGGCATAGTGTGTATGGATATGATCCACTACACAAACATGGTGAAATATCTATATTTTTGACATTAAGCTCTAAATACGATTTATATAGTCTTTAACCAAAACCATAATTTTCAAAATAAAAAGTCTTTTCTAAACTTAAAATTCTTTTATAAAAACTTATCTAAATCAAGAGTGTGTGTGTGTGTGTGTGTATATATGTACTTGAGCAATCTACCAACTATTCTATCCTTTATATTTTATCTAAAAATAAAATCTTCTAAAACAAACCTAGACACAAGTCTTCATCTTCTTGAAGTCTTTACTTGAAGTCTTCTCATCTTCTTGACTTGATCCAAACATTATCCAAAGAGCTAGACTCCTCTTGAGTACTTGATGTGGTCTTGATGCACAAGCTCTTGAATCAAACCGTGCTAGCTCCAAAACTTGACTTTAAATCCTTTGTTGAAGCTACACACCTACTAAGATCTTGATCATAAATCTGTCACTAATTAAACACAAGATCATTAGTACTATAACTACATGAGTTGATCATCATCAAAACTAGAGTAATAGGCCTTTGGGCCAACAATCTCCCCCTTTTGATGATAACAATACTCATAAAGTTATATATGCATGGATTAAAGTAAAGCTTCAAAGAAGCTCCCCCTTAACTCATGCATAACAAATAAACAAATAAATATGCAATGTATGCTGATAAACATGTATGCAAATCTAGGAGATAAACATGCCAATCAAGCATAAAACAAATCAAATTCTTTTTCTCCTATTTGCAAAACAAAACATATATGCATAGACATAAATACTACTCCCCCTTTATGAATAAAGTAAGGAAAATATGCATATATATACCAAATACTTCTCCAATACTTCTCCCCCTTTTGTCAATTATCAACAAAGGGGTTAAAGTAAAAACAAAATCAACAAATTTTTCTCCCCCTTTTTGTCCGAAACATAGAATCAATAAAGGGGTAAAATCAAATAAATCAATAAAAGGTATATGCAATATACATTCATGAAGAGGAAGATGCTAAGTTAACTTTCCTGCACATATACATTACATGAAATAGGGATGATAAGCCCTAATTCACATAACGCATAATATGCAATGCATAAGAGGAGATGTGAAGCTCCCCCTACACACGTGTATCACATAAAGAAGAGTTGTCAAGCTCCTCAATATAAGATACACTCAACATGAATCTATATGTTGAAGAGATATTAAGCTTTCCTTGCATATAGGCAATACAAGTCAAAAATGTTTTGATTTTTAATTGTTCAAACAAAATTTTGAATTTTTCTCAATAAAACAAATTTTGAGATATCTTAGTAAAAAAAAATTTTAAGGTACCAATTGTAAAAAAAATCATGTTGATACCAATTGTAAAATAAACATTACAAATTTTGAATTTTTAAATAGGCAATACATATTGATACCAATTGTAAATTTATAACAAATTTGAAATAGAAACATATTGATATCAATTGAAAAGCCATGAAAAAAAAAGATTTTATTTTTCATAAGCTTATGCATGGCTATTTGAGATACCAATTGTAAATAAAGTTTTAAATCAAGCTTAGCATAAACTAATTTTGTGCTTTAAATATGTAAACCCATTGTAAAGCAAGCACATGAAAATCATATATATGTATGAGAAATAGAATACCAATAAAATTGATATTATGGAAATAATGAAGCATACATATATAGAAAACTAAATATGAATATATACAAAATTATCAATTTAGATACCAATTGAAAAGATCTAATGATACCAATTGAAAATAATAATGTAAATCAAGTATATAACTCATAACCTACCACCCTTTATATGCACAAGGTAAAGGATTTTCCAATAAAGCTTACAAGGCATACTCGCCCAGCCATCCGTCCATAAATGGTGTAGGAAGGGGTTTTCGAAAATAGGATTTGAAAGCATTTTATAGTGAAAAATCACTACCCAATTGAAGAATAATAACTAGTTAAAAATAATTTTAGAAATACTAGTTAAAGATCCTTCAAAAACAAGAAATCAAATCATATGTTTTTCATGAATCATACCAAATACATAAGAATTGGTACTCAAACACGATAAAGCTCAAAAAGAATCATGAAACACAGTCATGAAACAAATAATATGTGAGTGTTCAAAAGATCATGTAATTAGCATTTTCCATGAAGATAATCAATGAAGCTCAAAAACAAACATGAATATCATCTTTATCAAAACATGAAATTTATTTTATAAACAAAATAAACTTCTAGGTATATGTATGATTTATCCAATCCTAACAATATGCATACATATCCCAAACATAAAAAGAGTCTATGATATAATTTGCATGAAGGCAAGAGACTCACGGGTATACATGTATATTTATTAGATTTGAATACAAAATACATATACATGAAGTAAAAACATAAAAATAGGTAAAACAAGTATAAATGAGAGAATCATCAAAACTAGCTTATACATGTGCATATAGTGAGTACAAATGAACAATTAAGTGCAAACGTATATGAGTCAATTTGTTGCTCACTATTTGTACATGTATAAATATAAGTTTTGACAGATACTACATCTAAACTAGTATTTACCACATGAAGCACAAAACAAATGAAACATGAACATGCTAAAATATATCATATATGAAAAAGCATGTAAATAAAGTAGGAGTTTTAGAGATAGTTACCAAACCAAAGAACTAAGCTCTAATTCTCCAAAACATGGTGGTTGTCCCACCAAACTCCTTGATAGCAGTGCATCAAATATGTGTCCATCATGTCCATGTGCAACCACCATCAAGGCACCATTCCTCTCACGTTTTGTGAGAGCCCGCACCTACATCAAAAACACAAGGTGGGGATTTTAGTACCCATTTTCTTTTGGGTCCTTGAGGGTTAGTCTTGTAAGGCACCCAAACATATTTATTAGCAAAATTAATATGATGCATCTTGTCATAATAAAACTTTGCTAAATGGCCTTTGCGGCCACAATGTGTACACTTGTACACCTTAGAATGCTTATGAGTGTGTTTGTGATCGTGACGTGCAACATAAGCAAATGCATGATGATGATGTGCATGAGAATGTGGAGTTTGTTTCTTTGAAAACAAGGACTCCAATCTAGAGTGATTAAATGCACATGAGCTCAAGGTTGAGCTTAAACAATTCATTTTATTTTTCAAAGCATTAACCTCATTTGTGGTGGCATGTAAAGCATGATGAGATATAGAATCATTTTTCCTTTTCTTTTTAGAAAAACTTTCTTTTTTTTTTCACAAAATTTTCTTTTTAAACAAGAGTTTTCTTGAAAAACAACCTCTTTTTGTTTTTCCACCAAAACAATTTTATTTTTCAAATTTGTGTTTCCTTCACAAAGATCATCCAATTTTGAAAACAAGGAAACATTCTCATTTTTCAAAAATTCATTTTCTTTTCTAAACATACAATATTATTTTAAGAGAATTATTTTCTTTATGCATGCAATCAAAATTCTTTTTCAAAATCTTATTATCCTTTTTAAGCATGTCATATTTTTCAAGCAATTGTTGACAAAAAGATGCAAGATCATTATATGACATGTTATCATCTTCTACCTCGGATTCAGTAGTTACCTCAAGGGGGTTATCCCCTTGGACCATGTAGCACGTGTTGGAGGTGTCGCTTCCAACATCCGAATCGCTCTCCGCATAAGATAGGTCCTTTTCACCAAGGGAGATGAGGGTGTTCCATGCTACAAAAGCCGAATCAATATTAGCAACCCTAGATAAATAATCATCACTTAGGGTAGACTTTAAAGCATGTAGGGCTTTTGCATTAGCCTCAATATTTTGGCCATTTAAACAATAAGAATCTTTAGTTGTGGCAAAATAAACATGAATGCCTAGGGCTTTGAGGTACAAAGACATCTTCACCTTCCATATAGGGATGTTAAGAATGTCAAACAAGGGTGGTGACATGAAGTCCATGGTGTGTGTACAAATATTGTAATTAGCCTAAAAATGAGGATCTTTAACTCTAGGTTGTTAGACCCAAATCAGGAGCACTTGGCTCTGATACTAATTGTAAAATCACCTAGAGGGGGGTGAATAGGTGATGGCTAATCTTATGGTCACTAAATGCGGAATTAAAAACTTATATGACCTAAACTGAACTTCTTACACTAAACACCAAGTTTAACACAAGAGTGTAGCCGAATTCCCCGTGAAGGGCTCTGGACAAAATCCTCAAGATTCCTCTAAATAAGAGTTGAGGTGCCGCGTTGGCTCTCTTGGTTGAAAACTAGTGTTAGCAAACAATCCCCAAGCATATATCAATTAAGCACAATAAGAATATCAAGCATGTAAAGATAAACATAATAGAAGCATGCAAGATATAAATAAGGAGATAGAGAGAGAGTGAGCAATCGCAAACACAAGGGATTTGTTTCGAGGTTCGAGTACCCTTGCTCTACATCCCCGCCTTCGACACACGAAGGATTTCCACTATAATCGATCCCACGGATCACTCGGTGCCACAACACCTACAAGCTCTCGGACTCCCTAGTCCGTACACACCGCAAGCTCTCTAGCTCGTCGAGGCCGCATCTCAAACAAAGAGTTCACACACGAACTCGAAACACCGCGAACGCACTTGTCCGCCTCTTCAAAGAATAAAGATGAACTTTGGTGATCACAACTCTTGATCATCTAAAATCCTCTCACAACAAATCCCTATGGGTAGATGTAGCAATGGATAGCTCAAGTGTTGTGTGAGAAAACAAGGAAAGAGATGGTGGAGGAAAACTCAAGGAAATCACTTTTAAAACACTCTTGATAAACTCCCCTTTTGATTGGAAATATTTGCTCTCAATTTAGTGGAGAAAACTCTTTTAATGAAGTAGGAAAAACTGGCTCAAAATCCACTAAAAAATCTTGTAGAAAACAGCCCCCAAATGGCCCAATATATAGGGCTCCAAAAAATAGCCGTTGGAGGCCTGACAGAATTATCGGTCGACTGCCAACGGTCAGATTTCTGACTGTTGGGGCAGCGGTCGACCAGCCCGGTCGACCGAACCTCTTGAACAGAGAGCAGACTCTCTGTCGGTCGACCGTCCCGGTCGACCGAGGCTTTCCAGAGAGCAAAGCTCTCTGGACGGTCGACCGGCCCTCCAACCAGACTCGTGCTCGTCTGTGCACGTCGCGCGGTCGACCGTCCCGGTCGACCGGCTGAAGCCAGGTCAGGGATTTTTGGAAAAGAAAAACTTGGTCATCTTGGCTCAATTAAAATCCCATAAAATCACTAAAAATATACAAAAATAGTTTTACCTATATACTTTGATAAACAAACATGCTTACACAAAATCAAGGCATGTTAAAAATAATTTGGACTATTTTTGTAACTTGGAAATTTGACTCAAACCAAAAACGGTATTTTCCCAAAATTGGTTTTTCCAAAACTTTTTTTTTTCAAAACTTCTCCAAATACAAAAACAAGATATTTAAACAACTTTTAAGGCATAGTGTGTATGGATATGATCCACTACACAAACATGGTGAAATATCTATGTTTTTGACATTAAGCTCTAAATACGATTTATATAGTCTTTAACCAAAACCGTATTTTTCAAAATAAAATGTCTTTTCTAAACTGAAAATTCTTTTATAAAAACTTATCTAAATCAAGAGTGTGTTTGTGTGTATATATGTACTTGAGCAATCCACCAACTATTCTATCCTTTACATTTTATCTAAAAATAAAATCTTCTAAAACAGACCTAGACACAAGTCATCATCTTCTTGAAGTCTTTACTTGAAGTCTTCTCATCTTCTTGACTTGGTCCAAACATGATCCAAAGAGCTAGACTCCTCTTGACTACTTGATGTGGTCTTGATCCACAAGCTCTTGAATCAAACCGTGCTAGCTCCAAAACTTGACTTTAAATCCTTTGTTGAAGCTACACACCTACTAAGATCTTAATCATAAATCTGTCACTAATTAAACACAAGATCATTAGTACTATAACTACATGAGTTGATCATCATCAAAACTAGAGTAATAGGCCTTTGGGCCAACAGTCACGTATAGTAGGTTAAATGGAAGATGATAGTAATTAAGTGTCAGGTGGTAACATGTTAGAGATCAGGTGTTAGGTGATAACATGTCAGAGGTCGAGTGATTGCATGGCAAGAAAATGCAGATATTAACCATTAATGTAGCAACTAGTAAGCAAATGAACATCCAAGCGGAGCTAAGCAATGCTGGAGGCACGGACACCTAACAGTGTTCAATGCTAAAGCGCCTGACGGAGTTACCGAAATGACTCAGCTTAGAAGGAGAGTCTAAAATCCGACAGAGTTTTGCCTAGGCAAATCTAGTGGTAAAGTTATGAGCGCTAAGCATGCCTACCAGGCGAAGCTAAAAGACCTGATGGTCTAAGTGCACTTCTCTTTCGAGAAAGTGGGTGGAGCCCGAAGGCTAAAGTACGCTCGAGGTTTAGGCACACTCTCGGTAGTTACCATGAAACCCATAAGGGTTACAGGCCTAGAACCATTGGATAGCCATCCTGAGAGTGGACAGAAACCCAGAGTCGATATAAGAGTACCGACAATGTTAGTATCACGCAAGCATGTTATATTGTGGATAATATCTATTCTACCGTAGAGTAGTGAAGCTTGATGGCTAAGTAGAGAGCCCTGTACCAAAGTACGCTCGGGGTCTAAGCGCACTATCGGTAGCTACCACGAAACCCATAAGGGTACAGGCCTAGAACCATTGGATAGCCATCCCGAGAGAGGGCAGAAACCCAGAGTCGGTACCGGGTGCCCGCACGAGTTGTTCTATCTTATTACAAGCATTACAATATATCAATGTTCAAATCAAGACATGTCCACAGAATACAACACACACACCCGTACAATCACACTGGACTGATACTAAATACAACATAATACTAATTTTAATACAAGTCCATTTTTGGCGAGGAAAGTCACTCGCCTAAAACATCAATTTTTGAAGCTTTACGCGTCTAAATTCCCGGGAGAGGAAAAACACAAAGCGAGCGAAGGAGAGAGGGCTTGACTCTAGGGTGGTCGCCGGCCCTAGGGGTAGTGTAGCACCTTTTGGTGGCCTAGAAAGCGGCCGACCATGATAAGAGAGAGGAGAGAGTTAAGGTGGAGGTGTTGGAGTAGGTGGTTGTAGTTACTTGGTGGAGTTTGGTGTTTTGGAGGAAAAATGAAAAGGATTGAAGGAGATGAAGAAGACGGTGATATTGAAGGTTGTAATAAGGTGATGAAGGTAGAGTTGTGGTGGTGAGAGTGAAGATGGTTATGATGGAGAAGAATAAAAAGAGATGGTGGTGAAGATGGAAGGTTTATAGTTATGGTGATGGAGTTTGTTGAAGGTGGTGAAGATATCGCCAAAATAATGGCCGGAATGGTCGCCGAAGGTATTGCTGGAGAAGAGGGATTCGGCCCCTAGACTAGGGTAGTGGCCAGTCTAGGAGGGGGTGATGTGGTGATGGTTTTGTGAAGGGGTTTGTGGTGGTGGTAGTTTTGGAGAAGGAAAAGGAGAAGATGGAAGTTTTTATGGAGTTTTGGAATTTGTGGTGGTTTAAATGGAGATGAAGGAGAAGGAATATGATGGTAAGGAGTTGAAGAAGTTGTATTTGTTGTGGTTATGGAGGAGATGAAGGAAGAGTTGATGGTGGTTAGGGTTTTGATGGAGATAATGAAAAGGAAGAAGAAGATAAGGGTTTTGTATTTGGGATTGGAGTTAAAAGAGAAGGAAAAAAATTAAGGGAAGGGGTTTTTTGTAAAATGTAGAGGGGTGAGGTGGCCTTGGCCGGTCATGGTGATGGGAGAGGGGAGTTGAGTGGCTTGAGATATTTTGGAGAAGATATTTTGGTGGTGTAGTTGGTAATGGAAAAATGAAGAATGTTTTAGAATATGTTGGAAGGAAAAGGAAGGAAAGAAAAAGGAAAAAGAAAATAAAAGGAAAAAAGAAATTATTTGATTGGAAGAAAAAGTGAAAATAATCAAAGTGGCGGATTCCCCGGATTCGGTTGTGGATGCAGAAAACTTTCGGAAAAATACCGCAATCGTCTGAAAATCAAGTATCTCGAAACGGCCTGCAAAAATTCTTAAAAATCAAGAATATTTTTCTAAGAATCATGCTGAAATCTTTTTGTAGAAATTCTTTACAATTTTCAAATTAAAAATCCTGGAATCGACCACCAATATCGGTCGACACCAAATCTGGCCGAAATCTGTTAAATTCTAAAAATTTCCAAAAATGTTTTAAGATAGTAAAAATTATTCTAAGGAAATATGTGAAAGCATTCTCAAAATTTGACTCTATTTGTAAATTACAAATCTAAGAATAAACCAGCGGTACCGATTAATCTCGATTTTAGGGGTTTTGAAAAAATAATTCTGAAAAATTATGGAAAATCATGAAAATTCTAATATATTGGACAACAATGTTTGAAACTAAAATCGATCAAATCTGATTAACAGAGAGATCAAATCATGTAGTACTTCTATGTGAGCAAAAATAAATAATAGAAAATCAGAAAATATGCTCGAAAAATCAGAATACGTATCTGAGTATGTATTCCAAGGATGGGGTGTTACAAAATCCATTTGAAATCAAAATGACAAAAAGGATAGATCATCATCTCTACAATTCAGAGATAATCCCAATTGGAGATAAACGAGAAAAATCAACTTAAATCCAGGTTGCGTAAGCTCCAAGTCAAAGATAAAGGGGAAGAATTTAAATTTAAACTCGGATTTAGAGATAACTTGCTTCCCAAGTTATATAGAAATTATATTCTTTTAAAATTCAGAGTTCAAATGAAGATTCTATGAATAAATCTTCTGATGAATGGACGAGATGAAGCCAGAGCCAAAAAATGCAACCTCATCCACCACTGAAAAGCCGCGATGTAACACCCTATTCTTGAAATACGCACTTAGTTATGTATTTAGATTTTTCAAATATTTTTTTGATTTATTTCTCGTATTTATTTTTATTTTATGATTATTTATGCGATCATTTTGTATTGGATCTGAATTCGTAGACTTGGAGTCAGCCCTAATCTAACAGAGGACCCGATCCTAATGTATTGCTTTATTTAGTCTTTTCGACAGTCAAACTCAAATGATTTCAGTTCAAATTGTTTTCAATATTTTAGATTTTTTTATGATTTTCTGAAATTTTTCAGAATTAAATTGCAAAATCATCAAAATCGGTGTCGACTGGTATCGCTGACCGAATCCAGGATTTTTAATTTACAAATGGAGTTAAATTTCTAAAATTGACTTTTACATTATTTCTTAAAATCATATTTCTACTTTAATACATTTTTAGAGATTTTTCTAAATTTATCCAAACTCGACCAGATTTGGTGCCGGCCGGTGTTACCGGTTGATTCCAAGATTTTTAATGTAAAAACCAGATGAATTTTCTATATTTAATTTCATATTGTTCCTCAGGTGATATTTTCTATGTCTGCGAGTTTTTGGGTATTCTTCAGAATTTAAATCCGGCCGAGCCGGTGTAGACTAATTAGTGGTAATTTTGCATCATAATCATCACATTTCCTACCATATTATGTTAAACATGTTACTAATAAATCACTTTTTGGGTAATTTGTAGATAATTCAAAGGGCAAGATTTTAACATAATCCTGAATTTTCAGTTATTTTTCAGATTATTAAAGAGTTTTCTTGAAGAGCAAGAAGGATCCTTCTAGATAGGGGTAGATTAGTCCTAAAAATAATTAGATGGATCTGAACTAATGCTAGCCTAAGTGCGTGGAGAGTTGGATATTTCCTAGAGATCTCCTTCTAGAAGACAAACAACTGGAGTTGGATCAACGCAAACGACCACACATAGCCACAGAAACATGGCTTTTGCCGCGTTTCTGTGGCAATCTTCTGGAAGCAAAAGCCGCGTTTCAACGACAATTTTCTGGAAGCAGCGGTGGATCAAGGACATGTGCTCCCCTCGTTTCATGCTGCCCAAGCCATTGCAACCTATAAATCTCCCGTAAATTCACCCAAGCGAAGGTGAGAAAGAAAACAGAGAGTAGAGCACCTCCATTACTTAAGCTACTCTTATTATTCTTCTCTTGCATTATTGCAACTTAGTCTATATTTTTATTTTTCGCAAATTGAGTGGGAAAGAGAGAGTGCTATTGTAATTGATTCAAGTGACACATCAATACAAGGGTTAATTCTTTCCTCATTGCTCTTTCTTGTATCTTCTACTTGTGCTTTTTGATTCATGTCCCTAACACTTGCTAACAAGCTTTACATTCCATGCTTTTTATTCCTGTCTAGCTAATCTTCTTCTTGCATGACTAATTAACTACTAACCCACTAATCCTAACTCTTGAATGATAATTGTAAGATCCCTAGCTAGTAATACTGTATTTTCATTTTTCTAAAGTATTTAATTCGATTTACTAATTATTTTTATTTAATCAAGTTAAATTATTATTTTTCTTGTTAATATTATTATTGGATATGCAATTTATTTTTGAGATAGTAAATGATAATTTGGCTCTATGTATCTATTGCCATTATTTCCTATAAACATTTTTAGCTACTTGTTACTGTTATTTTTATATTTATCATCATTATTATTAATTGTTATTTAATTATGACAACCATTATTTCATTAAGGTTATAATTTATTATTATTAGTGTTATTATTATTTTATTTAATTATGAGAATAAGTATTAGTGGTAGTAGTAATTGCTAATTATTATTTCTATTTTTATTGTTGTTGTCGTTAATTAATATTAGTATTATTATTTATCTTGATTAATTAATATTGTGATTGCTAACCTTATGATTATTTATGTCATGGTTAATTATTTTTAGTGTCATTATTAATTGTTAATATTATTATAGTTTATATTATTTATTATTGTTGTAGTATTCTTCTTTCCTTGATCCTACCCGTTTGGATTCCATAACCCATTATCCGTTTCTATTTTCTAAATCCAAACCCACTTACCTATTTGGATCAACCCGTAAACCAATCCAACCCGAAACCCATTACTAACTCCTATTCTTAAACCCTAACCTAAACAAATCCCTAAACTAATCCTCCTTCATTCACAGCCGCCATCACCAAGATCCCAGATGGCCGATCTCCTCCACCTCCATGACCGGTTTCCCTCCTCACCAGCGCCCCGTCGTTCACCACAGACCAGCAACCACCGAGCAATTCCATGAGTCCCCTTGGCTCACCCTCGTGGCAATGCACCTGCAGTTGTGGCGAGGGGTGGGTTTTCGGGGTTGTTTCCTTACTCCAGCCAAGATGCTTACACATTTTCATATCAAGGCTCCAGCCTTGCTTGCTGCATTCTTGGTTTTGCAGCTGCTCCACCAGCCAAGCAGCCTCCCACAATTGCCCTCCACAGTGAGCTCCTCTCTCTTCATTTTGTATTGTGAGTGTAATGCAAATGAATGCATATATTAATTTAATGTGTACTTGAGATTTGCATTTTTATTTATATTATGTGCATGTGGGTGCGTGGGCTAATTGAGAGTGTAATGTGAGATATACTTACAATTAAATGTGTATTTTATTTCATGTGTGAGCACCTTACTCCGAGCTATTTTCCGGCTCTCCGCGGGATGCCGTTGATCGACGTCGGCGAGCGCGAACGCACCCCACGCCCTTCATGGTGAGATGCTCTATCAACGACACCCTCCGCGACCCCAGACGCCTCCGTCGGAGCCTCCATCGGTGCGCTGCAAGTTGCCCTGAGGTTAGCGTTATTTTCATGTATTATGGCATTTGTGTAATAATTGGGAAGTTGATAAATGTGTTTGTATGCGTGCGCGAGTGTCTTTGCATGTTTAGATGCATGCATGTGTATGCATGATATATGGAATGCATGTATGTTAATTAATTAATGTATAGGTAATTATAGTTAATAATAGTTATTTATTAATTTGGATATTTATGCATGGTATATATTTATGCATGAATTTATTCTTTAATCATTTATGTGAATATTTAGTGATTAATAAATAGGTATTTATTAAATTGGATATGTTTGCATTAAATTAATGTACGTAGGTATATGTGTAATTATGCATCAGTATATATGTAAGTATATTATATGTAGGCATGTTTATATATATGTATTGTTGTGTATGCTTGTATACGTATGTGTACGTGGGTGTACACGTATGTGTCCGTATGCACATGTGAGTGTTTAGCGTGCATTTATATTTATTGGTATGTTGGTTGCATGCTACAGTATTTCGAGTTCGTTTGGTGAGATCCGGACCAGTTGCAGAAGACCCGGAACGATTCGGATTCGTACCGTTGTGGACCCGACACACAGGAGATTCGAAGACCGATCCATAGGATGATCCGTAAATCAGTGCCAGTTCGTGCAGTGAAGACCAGACGGAAATTCGGTTCGAAACCGCGTCATTTCATGTGAGTGTTCGTTCTTGTGTATTTATCGATATTGATATGCTTTACATGTTGCCTTTACCATTTTATGTGACTTTCCGTTATACTTTACTAGTTTGATTGCTTGTACCAGTTCATGAGACATATATGATTGTCCACTTTATTCATGTAGTTGACATTTGCTTGTATTAGCGGTATTTCATGTGTTGGTAGTTTGTCCCTGTTGGCTTGGGCTTAGTTTGATATACCTTTAGACTGTGACTTGACTCGACCTATTGATTGGATAGATTAAGTGTATAGTTGAGCATCAGATATATGTGGATCTTGTATTTAGACATTGAGATATTAGAGTTATATCATTTCATGAATAGATGATTACTGTTTCAGATTGGGACTAATTGTAAAGGAACTTGGACTGTATACTAGATTGAGCTTATGTTGGATTGGTTCAATATTGAGGTTTACTATCTATAATTTATCTGAACAATTATCAGACTTAATATTCCTTACTTGGTGATAATTCAGTTAAGAATTTATTCAGATATTTGAGGACAGATGATATATTTTATATAGAGTACTTTCCAGACTTGTTATTCTTTCATTGGTAATAACTTAAGTGATGATTCATTTGGGTATTGATGATGGACTTGTTATGATGTTAGAGATCGGATTACTTGATGCTTGGATCAGTATATGAACATAGTTGGAGTTTAAGTCGAACTGAGATTTATGTTATTGACATTGGATATGGACCAGTATTTAGATGTGACTATCTTAGTTGAGTGTGACTTAGATTGATCTTGAGTTAGAGGCTATCCAGAATCTATGTTCCTTATATTGGAGCCTGACTTGTATTGAGATAAGATTGACGTTGTTGGTTGTAATACCCCGTTCCCGGAATACGTACTTTGTTACGTATTCAGTCTTTCGATCGTGTTTTCCAAATTACTTCCTGTATCTGACCGATTTCAGTTCCAAATGTCATTTTCCAACACTTTAGATTTTATATGATTTTCTGGAATTTTCCTGAATTAAATTAAATATTTTCAAAACCGGTGTCGGCCAGTGCCGCTGACCGATTCCAGGATTTTTAACTCACAAACAGTTAGGAATTTCTAGATGGTCCTTTAGGCATTATTCCTTAGAATCATATTTTCAACCTACACTCTTTTCCTGGAGATTTTACGAATTTGTGAAAATTCCAACGGAGTCGGCAGGTGACTGATTCCGGGATTTTTAATTTTAAAACTATAAATTATTTCTTCAAACGAATTTCACCATGAGTCTTAAAATCTTATTCTTGATTTTTGGTAAAATTTTCGGGTCATTCCGAAATACTTGAATTTTGGACATTTTTTTCAATAATTGCAAATTCCACATTTTCCACCTCATTTCCCACTCACCCCCACCTAACACCACTCATTCTCTCTCTCTCCCTTGGCCGGCCAAGTGGCCAAGGAGAAGGACACTCACCTCACCCCCTATTTACACAAAACCCCCTCTCATTTCCTTTAATTCCACCTTCTTTGCAAAATCCCAAATCCTATATAAGACTTTCCCTTTACATTTTAATCCTTTTCTTCCTCATTTCTACACAAGTGGGAGAAGCTCTCACCAAACCCTCTTCTTCCTCAACCTAAACCCTAGCTCCAAGAACACTTCAAGACCTTTCCCTCCAGCCCAAGCAACTGAATTGAAGCTTGGATCGTGGCTCACTTCGTCGCCAAGGATCTCATAGGTGCCTTTGACGACTACCCGCTTCCCGGACTCGTAGAGCTTCGATCTAACGGTTCCAAGTGAGTATTTCACTCACCAAGACTTGAATTAGCCCTAGAACACTTGCATCTACACTTCTTGTACACCTAGGTTACCAAAAACCATGAATTGAACCATCAAACACAATTTCCAGAAAATCTGTTCTGTCACTGTTTTTCGCACTATTAGTCGACTTACCCTAGGAGCTAGTCGACTAGAACACTTAGCTGAAACTTAGTTTTTCTGGAAAACACAGTATTAGTCGACTTACCCCAATTATCAGTCGACTAATCTTTTCTGGACATAAATCTCAACTCTCTGGAAATCACTATTAGTCGACTCCTGAATTCCCCTAGTCGACTAATCCTCCCTGGGCCAGAATTCCAACTTTCTGTATCAACAGACTTAGTCGACTTGAGTCTCTGTTAGTCGACTAGAGCTCCCTATTAGTCGACTAACCCTTACCCCTAGTCGACTAATTCTGACTGCGTGTCATAGTTAATTTCTGTTCTGAATTTGGTTCTTATACTTGTTACATGTGTATTATATCTTGCTTGTTCATGCTTCAATACTGGCTCTACATGACCTATTACTGGATGGATGTGTCTTTTGTTAATCCATGACTTATTATTGTATATACTCGTTTCATGACATGTTAAATAGTAAACATCACCACTTATCATGCCATCTCTTAAAACTAAGCATGATGCACTTGACTTTTACATAAAAAGCACCAACTTACATATGGGTCGGGGGAAACATGCGGATATCGATACGTGTTCGTGTTTACAGTGGTATTAGGTATATTGTACAATCATATTCCGGTCTAACCTGCGGTACACCAGGGGACCGAGGGGAGTGCTTGCTCCCTATTCCTGAATCAGTCATGACAAAGGGCATACATAAGACCCTCCTGAATAGCCTAGCGGCTGGCTTCCGTCACCAAGCAACGGAACAATCCTGGACCGTTATCCCGGGCATGTACGGGGTCCACTGTAAACATAGTTCGTCGATAACCCCGCTGTTTCCAATAACAACCTTGTATTACTAGGATATGGATCTATGTGCGCTGGGACGCTGGGTCACATAGCCAGATATCACAGTAAAGCAAGTAATAATAATAATAGACTAGAGCTATGCATTCATTCCTTTCTGACTTCAGTTATATATGCTTTCCTTACCTGTTGGTTTATATTCATTAGACCGTTCCAGTTTTCCTTATTCTTGTATCCTAGCCATTTGGCCATATATATTGTCTATCGTTATATGTCTTGATCCCTTGGATTTGCACATTCAGATTCCGAGGCCTGGGTCGAAGTGGAGCCATCCACCGAAGATCAGGCTTTCTTTAGCGAGCAGGCGGACTAGTTCCAGTCCCTTCGTGCCAGACTTACCTTTTGATTCACGAGATCCTCTTTCTACTTGTGAGCTTTTGTATACATATCTGTATATATTTCTTTTGAACTTGGTTATGATGTAATACACATATAACGTGTAATACTTTATAATATCCTGTGATAACTTTGTATGTGTACTTCTTGTGTTGGCATATGTATTGATACCACGCTTTGTCGGGTACTTTGTATTTCTTGTTGTACTTTATGCTTAGCGTATATACGTGGGGGCAAGTTATGACCTACGTATATACGTCGCAGTGACGTCCCCGTATCTGTGGAATCGGGGCGTTACAGGTTGGTATCAGAGCCCAGGCTCTCAAACCTAAAGTACAATCAAGTAGCAAATTAACAATTTGCTGGTGCCACTACAATGTACAAAGTTATCTAGTCCTTCTTGATTCCTTCTTGATTCCATCCCTTGTGTCCTAAATTCCTTCCATTTTTCCAATCTCAGTTATCCTTTACCAATCGGTATGGAGAGAAGGACGGGACGTAACAACTCTGGGCAAGCCTCTAATGGACCCACTGGAGACCAGGTGGATATTCTGAGAGTCATTCAGACTATGATGGAGAACCAGCAGCAGCAGACGGAGCTCCTCCGGCAGGAATTGGCAGCTCCCAAGGAGCAGAGGCCCGGAAATGTATCGGACTTCAGGCGACTGCAACCAGCCATCTTCACGGGAGAAGAGAAGCCCTTGGATGCTGAGCAATGGCTGACAGATACCGCAGACTTGTTGAATGCGGCCAGAGTACCGAAGGAGAATCAAGTGGAGGTCGCCAAGATACAGCTGAAGGACATAGCCAGAACTTGGTGGCTAGCTGAGGAGGCCAGATTGGAGAAACCTGTCACCTGGGACACGTTCTCCAAGAGCTTTTATAGCAGGTTCTTCCCTGCCACTGCTCAGAAGGACATGGAAGAACAATTCATCAGGCTACAGCAAGGGAGTAGGTCCGTGGACGAGTATGCCGCGGAATTTCTCAGGCTGAGCCGCTTTGCCCCGTACTTGGTAAAGGACGAGGAGAAGCGGGCGAGCAGGTTCCAGCAGGGCTTGCAGATGGACATTCAGATGTTCTTAATGCCCCAACAGCTGAAGACTTATTCAGAGGTTCTTACCATAGCTCGGGAAGTGGAGCGTGGGTTGGAGAAGAAGCAAGAGGATCAGATGAGGAACCAGGCCATGAAGAGGCCGTTTCCACCAATGGGGAGAGGAGGCCCATTCAGAGCAGCGAAGGTGCAGATGAGGCAGCAATTCAGACCAGCTCCTTACCAGGCGGGCCAACCATCGACCTTCTGCAGTTATTGTCAGAAACCGGGCCACATTCGTCAGTATTGCCGTAGGGCAAATGGATTGTGTTTGGTGTGTGGATCCAGGGATCATTCTATAGAAGCCTGTCCGCACAGAAGGATGGGGATAGCCGGCCAAGCTGTGCCAGCACTTCAGGGACCGGTTGGACAGAGAGCACTTCCAGGACCACCGGGGCAGAGGAATCAGGGACCAGTGATGAGGAGAGCTCTTCCCCTTCCGCCACAGCATGTTGTTCGCCCAGTCCAGAGGGGAGCTAGGACAGCAGCAGGGCGTGGAAGAGGTCAAGCCTACAACTTGACGGAAGTGGAAGCTGAGACTTCTGAGGAGGTGATAACAGGTAATATCAGAGTGCATTCTCAACCTGTTTTAGCCCTCTTCGATTCCGGTGCTTCGCATTGTTTTATCTCAGATCATTTTGTGGCATTGCATTCTATACCTGTTAAAGTGTTAGACCACAAATGGGAGATTAGTACCGGGAATGGAGTAGTCATGTCTTCTAGGGTTTGTGCTGATTGTCCAGTGGAACTTTGTGATAAGACCTTGGCCATAGATATGCTCGTGCTAGACACTAAAGGGTACGACGTAATCTTAGGCATGACCTGGCTCAGTCAGTACCATGCAGTTATTGACTGTAGGGAGAAGAAGATTATTTTCAGGATTCCCCGTCAACCGGAATTTCAATTTTGTGGTGAGGTGAAGTCTACCAAGAGAAAGACTCGGTTGACTACTTCAGAGGTTCAGAAAGGAGTACCGGTGTGGGATGAATTTCCAGGAGTGTTTGCTGAGATCTCAGGACTGCCACCAAAAAGGGTGATCGAGTTCTCAATTGATACTGTGCCTGGGACAGCTCCTATATCTAAGGCTCCGTACAGGATGGCACCGACGGAGCTAGAGATTCTGAAGAAGCAGCTGCAGGAGTACTCTGATAAGGGATTGATTCGGCCAAGTGCTTCGCCATGGGGTGCTCCAGTGCTATTGGCGAACAAGAAGGATGGTGGTAAGAGACTTTGTATTGATTACAGGGAATTGAACAAGGTTACCATCAAGAACAAGTATCCCTTGCCAAGGATTGATGATTTGTTTGATCAGCTTCATGGAGCCCGGGTATTCTCTAAGTTGGATTTGCAGTCGGGGTACCATCAGCTAAGGATGAAGACAGAGGATATCCCGAAGACGGCATTCAGGACCCGTTATGGCCACTATGAATTTCTAGTTATGCCTTTCGGAGTCACCAATGCCCCTGCAGTTTTCATGGATTTGATGAACCGAGTGTTCTCGCCCTACCTAGATCAGTTCGTTGTTGTCTTCATAGATGACATCTTGATCTATTCCAAGGACAACAAGGAGCATGCAGAACACTTGAGGATTGTGTTGCAGACCCTCCAGCAGGAGCAGCTTCATGCCAAGAGGAGCAAGTGTGATTTCTGGTTGGACAGCATAGCTTTCCTTGGACACATAGTTTCAGCAGAAGGGATTTCAGTTGACCCCAGCAAAGTCCAGGCAGTGAGGGATTGGCCTATTCCGGAGACGGTGACTGAGATTAAGAGTTTTCTTGGGCTAGCCGGATATTACAGGCGCTTTGTCCAGGATTTCTCTAGGATTGCAGCTCCGTTGACCAAGCTCACCCGGAAAGGAGAAAGGTACATATGGACAGAAGAATGTGCTTTGGCATTTGAGCAGTTGAAGCAGAGACTCATTTCAGCTCCGATCTTGAAGACTCCCTCAGGGAGAGGAGGGATGGTCATATTCAGTGATGCATCAGGGAAAGGCCTGGGGTGTGTGCTTATGCAACATGATCATGTTATAGCATATGCATCAAGGCAACTGAAGACTCATGAGCGGAATTACCCAACTCATGACTTGGAGCTTGCAGCTGTGATTTTTGCCTTGAAGATTTGGAGGCATTATCTTCTGGGAGATAAGGTGTTGATATACACGGATCACAAGAGCCTCAAGTATATTTTCTCACAGAAGGAGTTGAACATGAGGCAGAGGCGGTGGCTGGAGCTGATGGCGGACTATGATATTGACTTGCAATACCATCCAGGCAAGGTCAATACAGTACCGGATGCACTGAGCAGGATGCCAGAGAATAGGGTGCTTGTCCAAATCACTCAGCAGAAGGAGTTGATTCAGGACATTATCAGATTGGACTTGATGTTGGTTCGAGGAGCTGAGGAGGCAGGACAGCTCATGGCTTTACAGATTCAGTCTACATTAATAGATGAGATCAAGGAAACTCAGAAGGAAGATCCCAGATTGCAGACATTCCGAGCTCAGGTAGAGGCTGGATTGAGGACTGATATCTGTATTCATTCAGATGGTGCCTTATATTTTGGTAGCAGGCTTTGTGTTCCCCGAGGAGAGGTTCGCAGAAGATTTTGGCAGAGGCTCACAGTTCAGCATATTCCATACACCCAGGGGGAAACAAGATGTATCAGGATATGAAGAAGCAGTTTTGGTGGAATGCCATGAAGAGGGAGATAGCCCAGTTTGTTGCCAAGTGCTTGGTTTGTCAGCAGGTTAAGATTGAGCATCAGAGATCAGCTGGACTTCTGCAACCTTTACCGATTCCCGAGTGGAAGTGGGAGCACATTACCATGGATTTTGTTACGGCATTGCCTCGAAGTCCTAAAGGTAATAATGCTGTGTGGGTAATCATTGACCGTCTCACCAAGTCAGCTCACTTTATACCATTCAGGGTGGGACAGTCAACAGAGGTCTTGGCAGACAAGTACTTGAAGGAGATAGTTCGTCTACATGGAGTTCCTGTTAGTATTGTATCAGACCGAGACACCAGATTCAGATCTCATTTCTGGGAGAGTCTCCAAGAAAGTCTAGGGACTCGTCTGAAATTCAGTACAACATATCATCCTCAGACAGACGGACAATCTGAGAGGACTATCCAGATTCTTGAAGATATGCTAAGGGCCTGCATGATTGAATTCCAGGGATCATGGGAAGACCATCTCCACTTGGCGGAGTTTTCTTATAATAACAGTTATCAAGCAAGTATCAAGATGGCACCATTTGAAGCATTGTATGGGAGGAAGTGTAGGTCTCCGATTTGTTGGGATGAAGTCGGTGAGAGAAGACTTTTGGGCCAGAGATTCTGATTCAGACAACAGACAAGGTCAGGATTATCAGAGATCACCTCAGGGCAGCGCAGAGTCGGCAGAAGAGTTGGGCAGACACACTGAGAAGGCCATTGGAATTCCAGACAGGAGATCATGTATTCCTGAAGATATCACCTACCAAGGGAGTAATCCGGTTCGGTACGCGTGGAAAACTTAGTCCAAGATATATCGGCCCATTCGAGATTTTGGATCGAGTGGGAGAGGTGTCTTACAGGTTGGCGTTACCGCCATCTTTGGACGGAGTTCACGATGTATTCCACGTGTCACAGCTGAGGAAGTATGTGAAAGATGATAGTCATATTCTGGATCATTCCGAGCTGGAACTACAACCGGACTTGTCATATCAAGAGCAGCCGATGGCTATTTTGGACAGGAGTGTCAAGGCATTGAAGAACAGAGCTATCCCATTAGTTTTGGTGTCTTGGAACAGACATGCGCCAGGAGAGGCCACGTGGGAGCGAGAGGATGTCATCCGTGAGCGTTACCCTCATCTCTTCACAACTTGATTGGTAAGACTCTTCCTTCTTATTCCAATTCTTGTTCTTATCCTTATTCTTATCTACCGTTATCTTCTTTCTTGTCCTTACTTAACTGTTCCTTTTCACTTTAACGAAATTTCGAGGACGAATTTTTGTAAGGTGGGTAGATTGTAATACCCCGTTCCCGGAATACGTACTTTGTTACGTATTCAGTCTTTCGATCGTGTTTTCCAAATTACTTCCTGTATCTGACCGATTTCAGTTCCAAATGTCATTTTCCAACACTTTAGATTTTATATGATTTTCTGGAATTTTCCTGAATTAAATTAAATATTTTCAAAACCGGTGTCGGCCAGTGCCGCTGACCGATTCCAGGATTTTTAACTCACAAACAGTTAGGAATTTCTAGATGGTCCTTTAGGCATTATTCCTTAGAATCATATTTTCAACCTACACTCTTTTCCTGGAGATTTTACGAATTTGTGAAAATTCCAACGGAGTCGGCAGGTGACTGATTCCGGGATTTTTAATTTTAAAACTATAAATTATTTCTTCAAACGAATTTCACCATGAGTCTTAAAATCTTATTCTTGATTTTTGGTAAAATTTTCGGGTCATTCCGAAATACTTGAATTTTGGACATTTTTTTCAATAATTGCAATTCCACATTTTCCACCTCATTTCCCACTCACCCCCACCTAACACCACTCATTCTCTCTCTCTCCCTTGGCCGGCCAAGTGGCCAAGGAGAAGGACACTCACCTCACCCCCTATTTACACAAAACCCCCTCTCATTTCCTTTAATTCCACCTTCTTTGCAAAATCCCAAATCCTATATAAGACTTTCCCTTTACATTTTAATCCTTTTCTTCCTCATTTCTACACAAGTGGGAGAAGCTCTCACCAAACCCTCTTCTTCCTCAACCTAAACCCTAGCTCCAAGAACACTTCAAGACCTTTCCCTCCAGCCCAAGCAACTGAATTGAAGCTTGGATCGTGGCTCACTTCGTCGCCAAGGATCTCATAGGTGCCTTTGACGACTACCCGCTTCCCGGACTCGTAGAGCTTCGATCTAACGGTTCCAAGTGAGTATTTCACTCACCAAGACTTGAATTAGCCCTAGAACACTTGCATCTACACTTCTTGTACACCTAGGTTACCAAAACCATGAATTGAACCATCAAACACAATTTCCAGAAAATCTGTTCTGTCACTGTTTTTCCCACTATTAGTCGACTTACCCTAGGAGCTAGTCGACTAGAACACTTAGCTGAAACTTAGTTTTTCTGGAAAACACAGTATTAGTCGACTTACCCCAATTATCAGTCGACTAATCTTTTCTGGACATAAATCTCAACTATCTGGAAATCACTATTAGTCGACTCCTGAATTCCCCTAGTCGACTAATCCTCCCTGGGCCAGAATTCCAACTTTCTGTATCAACAGACTTAGTCGACTTGAGTCTCTGTTAGTCGACTAGAGCTCCCTATTAGTCGACTAACCCTTACCCCTAGTCGACTAATTCTGACTGCGTGTCATAGTTAATTTCTGTTCTGAATTTGGTTCTTATACTTGTTACATGTGTATTATATCTTGCTTGTTCATGCTTCAATACTGGCTCTACATGACCTATTACTGGATGGATGTGTCTTTTGTTAATCCATGACTTATTATTGTATATACTCGTTTCATGACATGTTAAATAGTAAACATCACCACTTATCATGCCATCTCTTAAAACTAAGCATGATGCACTTGACTTTTACATAAAAAGCACCAACTTACATATGGGTCGGGGAAACATGCGGATATCGATACGTGTTCGTGTTTACAGTGGTATTAGGTATATTGTACAATCATATTCCGGTCTAACCTGCGGTACACCAGGGGACCGAGGGGAGTGCTTGCTCCCTATTCCTGAATCAGTCATGACAAAGGGCATACATAAGACCCTCCTGAATAGCCTAGCGGCTGGCTTCCGTCACCAAGCAACGGAACAATCCTGGACCGTTATCCCGGGCATGTACGGGGTCCACTGTAAACATAGTTCGTCGATAACCCCGCTGTTTCCAATAACAACCTTGTATTACTAGGATATGGATCTATGTGCGCTGGGACGCTGGGTCACATAGCCAGATATCACAGTAAAGCAAGTAATAATAATAATAGACTAGAGCTATGCATTCATTCCTTTCTGACTTCAGTTATATATGCTTTCCTTACCTGTTGGTTTATATTCATTAGACCGTTCCAGTTTTCCTTATTCTTGTATCCTAGCCATTTGGCCATATATATTGTCTATCGTTATATGTCTTGATCCCTTGGATTTGCACATTCAGATTCCGAGGCCTGGGTCGAAGTGGAGCCATCCACCGAAGATCAGGCTTTCTTTAGCGAGCAGGCGGACTAGTTCCAGTCCCTTCGTGCCAGACTTACCTTTTGATTCACGAGATCCTCTTTCTACTTGTGAGCTTTTGTATACATATCTGTATATATTTCTTTTGAACTTGGTTATGATGTAATACACATATAACGTGTAATACTTTATAATATCCTGTGATAACTTTGTATGTGTACTTCTTGTGTTGGCATATGTATTGATACCACGCTTTGTCGGGTACTTTGTATTTCTTGTTGTACTTTTATGCTTAGCGTATATACGTGGGGGCAAGTTATGACCTACGTATA